>BCKZ01000031.1:148849-170628 GCA_001600815.1 Alloascoidea hylecoeti | reverse complement strand
GAAGCTAAATCTCCTTTGTTGTTGTTGACGTCTGATGATAATCAAGAAATGTTTTCTGATCACGAAGAAGTTCAATTGTTAGTCAATAAAAGCAAATATCAGATTCCAACTACTTATAAGGATGTTATGAACTCTACCGAGAAGGACAATTGGTTATCTGCAATGAACATGGAACTCAATGCTTTCTACGCAAACGAAGTGGTTGAAGTCGTTGACCGAAGTGATGCTCATGGAAAACAAGTTATCCCGTCTAGATGGGTATTTACTGTCAAAAATGAAATTGATCACGACCGCTTTAAAGGAAGAATCGTTGCAAAAGGTTATAAACAAGAGCTCGGACAGGATTTTGTTGATATTTACGCACCCGTTTGTTCATATGAAACTTTAAGGTTTATTTTGAATTTCACCGTACAGAATGATTGGCAACTTTGTCAATTTGATGTTTCAAATGCCTTTTTGCATGGTGATATAGATTATGAAGTTTTCATGGAACCTCCTGATGGGTCTCATATTGACAAACACAAATTATGGAAGGTAAAAAAAGCTGTTTATGGTCTGCGACAAAGTCCCAACCTTTGGTTTGAAACCCTCGCTTCTACCCTTAAGCAAATGGGATTTAAACAAAGTAATCTTGAACCCTGTTTGTTTAGTAAAGATGATAGTCTCATTCCAGTATATGTGGATGATTCATTTATTGCTGCCCCCAACAGTCAAATATTGAATGATATCAAATCAAGAATCAAACAGAAGTTTCCTATTAAAGACCTTGGTTTCCCTAGCACCTTTTTAGGTATGTCAATTACCAGAACCTCTTCCGGTGGAATCAAACTATCTCTTAAGGATTTTCTTACTAAGCTTGAAAGTGATTACCAAATTATTAAAGGTAAGCAGTTGCTTACTCCTTTAGTTAAAGGTTTCAATCCATATGAGTCCTCAAAACCCTTGGAAACTAAAGACATCAAAAAATACCAATCAATTGTTGGAGTTATCAATTTCATTTCAAATACCGCTAGACCTGATGTTTCTTTTGCTGCTTCACTTTTATCACGGTTTCTTGCTAACCCAAATGTTATTCATCTCAAGGCTGCTTATAGAGTACTCCAATATCTTGTTCAAAGTAAGGAAAAGGGAATCTGTTATGAAAAGAACTCACCATCTTTACCCTATAAAGACTTTAGATACTTAGACACAACCAAGAACGTTTCTATTGTTGACTATCCTAAACTTGGCAAGTATACTATCACTGCTGTTTCTGATTCTGATCATGCTGCTGACGTCAACGACCGGATTTCTCAAACTGGTTATGCTATATACATCAATAACAATCTAGTTACTTGGTGTTCGCGTAAACAAAAGAGTGTCTCCATCTCAAGTACCGAAGCCGAATATATGTCCTTAAGCGAATGTTCCAGAACTGGTCTATATTTTAGGAATTTAATGGAAGAACTCAACTTAGATGTGTCTTATATTGATTTAGTAAGTGATAACAGATCTGCATTAATTCTAGCCGCCCATAAGTATAATCATTCAAAAACTAAGCATATAGCTATCCATTACCATTTCATTCGAAACTTAGTCAAAAATAAAGTAGCTAAGCTCAACTATATTAATACTTCTGAAAATGTTTCAGATATTTTAACCAAAACTCTTGATACAACTTCCTTTACCAAACTTTCTTCTAAGTTACTCAATTAAATATTCTTTTACTTTCGATTATATCATCTCTTGCTAATAACTTTTATTTTTCTMTTCTTATACTTTTAAATTTGTTTTTCATAAAATATTCAATTAAATTTATGGGGGAGTGCAAATCATGCATTTCTATCTTACCTGTCATCTTTATTTTATACTTGAAAACTTTCTATTTCTACGTGACTTATCATGTGATCTTTCATCTATCTGTTTAATATTCTCTTATGAGAATCCTTCCCACCTTTCTTATGCTCTTATAGCACTTACTCCACTTTATTATTTTCGTATACCACTTACATAGCTAACTATATAAAGGACAAAATCTTCTTAAAGGATTTTAGCTCCTTAACCTTTTTTCTTTAATACAATTAATATTAACTACTTTTACAAACTTACAATTTACAATTTTTCTGCCTTAGATTCAACCACGGATCTCCATCATTTTCTAAAGACTTTGCATAAATATCGGCCACTTATGATCTAAATATTCACTCACAGATGAAATACTATTCGTCTAAATGTTGAATTGACAATTAAACCTGATGATGTAACAATATTCGACGACTTGGCGTAAATATTCGGCAGATGATGCACAAACAATTCGACCACACTTTGAATTAAATATTAGGCYACGTCATGTATAAAGGTTCGACCAAGTATTCGACCAATTCTTCAATTAAACTTACATTCAGGGCCACTTAATGCATGAAGATTCTGCGGCTTTAGACTTAATAAGCGGCCACTCCTTGCGTAAATGTTCGACCACTTCTGGAATTAAATATTCGGCCACATCTTGACTTAATATTCGACCGCCCGACACTAATATTCGACTTGCCCCACACTAATTTTCGGCCATCAACAAACGAAGTACATGTTAATCATATATTTACACATTCACATACAATGAACATTTTTCACAACACTAATACACCATTATTGATAGTCATTAGCGTTTATACACGTTAGAATTAAATTTTCACTAGTTTGATTTTCATTGATATAAAATAGCTCAGGGTTTTGTTTATATATACTTTAAACCCTATATAAAGCGTAAGTATACAAAAAGTAATCCATCGTCAACATAAATTATCAATTTGACCTTAGATGTGTAAAATACACAAGGTTCAACAACAGAATTTTTCATACCAATAGATTTTAAAACTTCAGAGATTTTATGATAGAAGTTCATGGGTGATTGTTTCAATCCATATAAAGAACGATGAAGTCTCCAAATACAATTGGGTTTTGATTTAATACCGGATGGAGGATGCATATATATACACTCACTTAGGTTTGAAGAAAGAAAAGCCATCAAATTGAACCATTGTTTCATTTGGTTTTTGTGTGTGTAAAGACAACAGTGTTCTTAAACTGTCATGAGATGAAACTGGAGAATATGTAGAGGAGAAATTTATGCATTTTTCTTCGATTGATTTTTTTCTTCGTTAAAATATGATTCTACATCTAAAGTACCTATATTAGTATTAGTTGCTGCTTTAAAATTTACTTTACTTGGTTTAATTATAGGTAAATGTTCTTCTACTTCATACATAGTCACTTTATTATTTTTTATATATAAACTAGTTCTTCCTATTTTACGTTTAAATTCTACCTAAATGTTGCTTTAATAATTGTCCAGTTAATGTAGTCAACCAAGCGCACAGTTTGCTAAAAGTTTGAATGTATAGGTGGCCGAAAATTAGTGTGGGGCAAGTCGAATATTAAGTCAAGATGTGGCCGAATATTTAATTCCAGAAGTGGTCGAACATTTACGCAAGGAGTGGCCGCTTATTAAGTCTAAAGCCGCAGAATCTTCATGCATTAAGTGGCCCTGAATGTAAGTTTAATTGAAGAATTGGTCGAATACTTGGTCGAACCTTTATACATGACGTRGCCTAATATTTAATTCAAAGTGTGGTCGAATTGTTTGTGCATCATCTGCCGAATATTTACGCCAAGTCGTCGAATATTGTTACATCATCAGGTTTAATTGCCAATTCAACATTTAGACGAATAGTATTTCATCTGTGAGTGAATATTTAGATCATAAGTGGCCGATATTTATGCAAAGTACTGTATATTCAATACAGGAGAAGACAAATAGTATTAGCGGAGAAAACATTTAAAGATTAAAACCACACATTAGACCAAAATCTACGGGTGCACTGAAAATTTGTAATCAACATGGCCGAACAGAAAGAACATTACTACATCAAATCGCCGATGTTTCGGTATGGCCAAAAATTAGTGTACCATGTCATCAGTTACTAATAATAGTGAATCAAATGACTGATTATTTGCTGTAAATAGTGGGCGAATACTTGGTGATGGACATTGGACATACAGTTGGGGGCCCTGCAGGAAAATTTAAATTTTGAAACCACTTAAATATCAATACAGTCACGTATTATATAAAATTTATTAGAGTTGTTTAATACTTTGTATGGAATAAAATAAAGATATCATTCTCCTCTCTTAATTTATGTTATTTGAAGTGTAATGTAAAGCTTATTCGTCGCTTAGGCTGCCACATTACCAGCACCATTTTTTCACTGCTCATTTATGACCTTTAACTTTCAAGACACAATTTCGAGGAGGAAATCTGGATGAATTCTGCCCAAGTACCTTCCCATGTATTCATCTAATTAAGGTATTTGGGTTTATTTGCTTCCGCGTGGTTTTATGGGACTGGTTCAATTTTGACGATAAATATTTTGTGAACTGCTTAGTAGAGTCTGATTCTGACGATGTATGCAGGCTATCAAATCACTTCAATTCCTTCCTCTTCCAACCACGACATGATATCACCAGATTTATGAACATGAATATTCCCGCATCTAAAGATTATAGTGTCTCTGAAATTTTCGTCATATATTTTGCCTAGATATTTTTGAGCATTTAGACGCGCGAAAATTTGATTCGCGATATTTGTTATCGGTAAATTATGTTCAGGAGGCGTATCAATTGTGCTTCGATTTCACACTTAGGCAAAATGTTTGGCTTTCGGACACAAGTTTCGGCCCTCGAAAAAAAACAGTTGGGTGTTGGCTGTTTAATCAATTGCAAGAGGTGAAAACCACAAAACATCCATACCTCTGTTTGGGGCCACTATTTCCAGCCGAAGGTGTCACTTAATTTTGGACACTCAGATGCACTAATGTTCAGACGCTTATTGAAGTAAAGTTTCGGACATGTACTAATTATTTAGACACTTAGAGGAATATATAAATATATTTTCAGACAAATGAAGCGCGAAGAATTATCAAATAATAAGCTAATTATTCGAACACTTTATAGAATAAATAATGGGCCATGCATAGGAATTATCTTCCACCTCTTTAATTTTTGGGAGTGCCTGATTTTATTATTATATCATTTCCACTGTAATAATACATTATTATATTTTATTAAGTTTCTACCCAGCTCGAAAATAATGTAGATCGGTTATGGTTAAAAATCAATAGGGATTCCCCCGAAGAGATTTATTCCTTGTTGCTAGCTAAAAAAAATTGATAATATATATGGTATAATTAGTAGAGTAATAGATACAGAGAATATATAATATTCATGTATACAACTCTTCCAGTAAATTACTCGGTTAAATGTTTAAGGTTCTATTTCGCGAATAACTATTGACTTGTATATATATTGAGATGAATATAACTTACAACATCTTCAGTTTCTTCCAAATCTGAGGCTATGAATACTCCAAAGCTTTCCAATAAAGTTTACAGGTGTTTTTACGAGGATATCCGGATGTAAATGGTGCAAATAATAACGAGAGTCCGAAAAATTAGTCCATCACATGTCCGATAACTAGTTCATCATGGGTCCGAATATTTCTTCCCCCAAGTGTCCCAATATTTAGTGCATCCTGTGGCCGAAACATGTTGTGATCGGGAACTTGATTAAAAAAAGAACAGAGAATGGTGCAAAGAAAATGACAATATAATTATAGTATCAAGAATTGCGGAAGGATCGAAAACACAATAATTACTAAAATGAAAAACTCTCTCGAATCTCTACTGTCACGGTTCTTCTTTGTTCTTTGCTGCAATTAATGGTAACTTGTGTAGATTACAAATTTCACTTGTATAGACCAAAAGCTTTGTACGCTGAATTCACCATTCAATATACTTCTCCAGTTAAAATAAGATCTTCCAATCAAAACTATATAAATGTTAAATCCCGTAAGTTTTGCATCTTATCACTCCGGTTTGAGTCTCCCACAAGACAAACATCGTGCATCATGTGGATAAATATAATGTGGCCGAGATCAAGTCAAATTACTGTACTGAAACTAGTAATTACCGTGGTACGATGGTGAGAAAAAAACCCATTTCGTGCATTTTGACTAAATAAATTACAGCCAAAATTCGTACGAGCCAAAGTTTCAAAATCATATAATGCGAAAAAAACGGAATTTGTGTAGGATTACAGTATAATACGCTTCTTCTTTGGCGTGAACAAAAAGATTAAAATCGTGGGAAACGATAAGTAGAAATTCGTAGGATCAAACAATGAATTTCGCTCTCCAACTGTTCGCGGCTGTGTAGTTACAATACGCGAAACGTTGAAGAGCGAAATTCATTGTTTGATCCTACGAATTACTCCCCTTTTGCTCTGATTGCTACCCTAATTCAGAAGGGACTTTAAATGTTGAAAGGATTCCATATTCATGTTTCTACAGAATGGTTCTTAGATGGTCCTTGGTATTCTAATGTTGAACTTTGAAGCCAACTTCTCGATGTATGTCTTTACAGTGAACAGCACAGTTAACGGTGCAATATATTAAGCCTTCTTCCTATTTTGGCAATTGAGAATCCATGTTTACTCAGAATCCATATTTTCATCCGCTTACTTGATTGTAGTTTCCTTTCAGAATACCAATTACGTTAAATCTCCCTTGATATAAGTCTAGAAGTCATTCTATGGTATATTTAAAAAGATTGACACTTATTACTCGAATATGACGAGGCCCGTAATAAAATAAATATAGGTACAATGATACTATTCCATCTTTGCTATTTACAAATACAGGTTTAAGCAGAATAACCAATCCTTAGAAGACGTGGGAAACAGAGTGTAACACATTACAGTGAGACAGAATCTGGTGTTCTTCTCATATAAAGATTAATATTATTTTTTTCTTTCTTTTTACTCATATTTAGTTTATCTTATCTTTATTTTATATTATTATACCTTACTTTATTAACAGTTTATTTTCACTTTTGGCTTTTATAGATTTTTATGACTATCCACTGTAACTCAACTAATTATAGAGCCTTTTCCCAGAGTATTTGAATGGATCAATATCCCTATTGATTTCTGTATATTTATTTATTCCTCTCCCATTGTAGGATCACGGTCATTTGAAAGTGGTGGATAATTAAGCCACTTTACAAGGTGATCCCGGGAACACTATGAGAAACCGAAATCTATGGATCCTATAATAGAGGAGGGTACAAGAGAGTGTACCACTCAATTGAAAAAAAATTTAAATCAAGTTTCAAATCAAAAGCAAAGACAGATTATTCAGAAGAATAAAAATAGCCATAAAAATTGAATTATAAAAGCCAAAAGTGAAAATAAACTGTTAATAAAGTAAGGTATAATAATATAAAATAAAGATAAGATAAACTAAATATGAGTAAAAAGAAAGAAAAAAATAATATTAATCTTTATATGAGAAGAACACCAGATTCTGTCTCACTGTAATGTGTTAGCCTTACACTCTGTTTCCCACGTCTTCCAAGAGATTGGTTATTCTGCTTAAACCTGTATTTGTAAATAGCAAAGATGGAATAGTATCATTGTACCTATATTTATTTTATTACGGGCCTTATTATATTGGTCACACTCAAGTAATAAGTGTTCAATCGTGTCAATTTTACCACATGAACATAATTCCTGGGGTTTCTTATATGATGCCTAAGTCTAATGATGTTAGAACGAACTGATCTAGCCCATTTATGAAACCAGCTATGTAGTTCATTCTCTTTAAATTGAACACAACGATAACAATTAATATCACTATTCGGTTTCCTAAAAGATTTTCCTGTTATCTCATCTTTAAAAATGGTTTCCCGTTAATTATGTATATTTTTGATAACTTACTGGAGGGTATAACTATTCATAACTAAATAAGTGGGGTAAATGGCTATTTGCTTATTAGATGGTGACGAATTAATAATCTGCATATGACCAGAATTCTTGTCAAAGAGCTAAGAATACCACCCAAATATATTTCAGCTGAGAAGTAAACTGAATTGGTAATAATATTCCAGACCATGGCATCCGAAGTCTGAGTTTTTCTCTCCATTCCGCGTTGAAATTATCTCACACAAACAGCGATTATTCTGACCAATTGTAATGTGTTCAAATGACAGAACCTAAACGAAATAGTGATTCACTGAAATCTTAATTCCGAAGAAACTCTCCCACCCCACGGAAATATTTCCCTCCATCCTACCGAATTCTTAGAGGAAATACTGTAGTATAAGTATAACTACTAGCCAATAACTATGTGTTAGTGAGATATATATTATCACAGTGCACCTGGCTGTGCTTAAGCTACACAAATGAAAAATCGCATACAAACGCTCTATGATTGATGGTGGGCCCAAGGCTAATATTCTTGCAACTAAGATTTTCAGACATTCTTCCTGTTGAGCTATTACTGTTTCTAAGGATATTAAATGTTGTTCATGTTTATTGTGAGTGTAACGTTACGCAACTTTTCCAAAACAATATGTGTGATGGAGAAGGTTGACAACTGACAGTAAGGCTTTGCGATGGTTCACGAGACCTGTATCCTCCAACACTATATGAAGGAATCTAGAATTGAGGATTCACTACATCAAAAAGCAACGAAACAGCTCAACACTAATTGTATTAAATGAGTAGAAATCGCTTGCTTCCTTGAATGACATAGTTCCCAAAGTTGAACAGAGCACAACGTCCACACTTCTTAGGATAAAATGGATCAGATGGATCAAGGATAGAAAGAGAAATTTTATGAACTTTAGCAAGGGGAGGAAGCTGCGTCCATATTTGAATTGTCATATTGAACCTGAGAAGCAACATATCCCTCAAATTTCTAAAAGCGTGTAATAGAAGGAAATATGATCGATAATTTTTTTAATAACCTACAGTTAGCTAACTATTCTTTGTGCCATCTGCCATATATTTACTCGTTTTTTCGTCACCATCTTCTTCTGAATCAGATTGGCAAGTTCAGCGGATATGGTCTCTTTTTCTGGCTCATCATCAGCGAAAATTCATCTTCATTGTCTTTTAGGTTTCTTCTGATCCAGTAATTGAGCATTCGATACATAATTTCTTTCTTAATCTTCAATTTTTAGCCTTTTCAATAGTGGTCTCATGAACCCTTGTTTAAATTTAGATAAAGCCAGCTAGCCAAATCTTCAGATATCGTAACAGTGATATTAGGACAAACTCCCACAAAGTCAAATATTAAAATATCTAAACTGTTCCTGCTGGAGATGAAGAAGATCTTAAACATTTACTATGTGTGAGATTTGTTGGAGGAAAAGAGAATTGTATCATAACAGAACACAACACAATGGACAAAATTGTTGTTTTCTGAGGAAGTAATCAAGAAATTTGTGATATTTAACTCTTGCAAACTAATCTGCTATATGTGTGTAATCCCCCAACTATCGCAATCCAGCTACTTGACCTTTACATCCAGGCTGTAACTTACACATATGATAACTCTAATGGGGTGGGGCATGAGCTGGCTCATCATCTAAGAGCAAAGGAGGCACTGTAACTGACAATATTATCAATATATAACAGTTCGGATAAGCATCCCACATCCCCCTTGTTGCATTATATTAAGGGCCCTTATTTTCTCTACTTTTGTTTCATATCATTGTACATGTATACCCATGGTATCTTTTTTAATTAAATATTAAAATGAAACCATTAAATGGTATAATTAAGCTAGAAATTTAAAAACATTAATAATATTATTAATAAATGAAAACTATAGATTTCTATTGATATATAGAAATTTATCTTTCTATTTATATCTTTAGTTTTTAATGCTACCTACAATATACATTAATGTTGTCTAGTTTTGCTGTCAATGCCTCAGATCTGTACATTAACATTAATTTATATGTATAACAAGAGGAAATCAACGTTAGCTATATTGCTTAATTTGGAAATTATAGATCGATAATTGCTATGCTAATATAGTTGGTGACCAGATGTTACGCACTCTTTGGTTTCACCCAGGAGAGTCAGAACCCACAAGCCTCTTCATTAACTTCATTTCAGAAAATCTCATCAAAACTTAATAAATTGAAATAAAAATGGCTCAATTGACTACAAGGAAATATTATTATTTCGTCCATATGGTCGGAGTAGGTCATAACTTTTATGAGTCTAGTTATATAGAATATACCAAATTAACCGGTGGAACTCAAAGCTATCTTTGGGGGATCGCAGGTTCTAATAAGAGAATTGCAAATATTTCCGATCATAAACATGCGATATTCGGATGTTACAGAAAAGTTTCAAAGAAAAATTGCTTTTAGAGGTGTATATCAAGGGACTATTATAGCGGGGTAGCAATATCTTTTATTCAAGCCTTTGAATGTGGTACTCTTTTTTTGGAGTAAAACTAATTAAAACAGGTAGGTTGGCCTGAGAGCTCTCCGGACCAAATGAAAAACATGTGCACAAGCTCAAATTTTATCCAGGAAACAAGCATCCAGAGCTAGATGTAGTGAAAGGTGGTGGGTGTTAAGAATCAGAAAACATTTGAATGTTAATGTATATTAATTGTATCGAAGCTGCTTAATTAATTAAATCACAAAAATTCGGAATTTTTTTAAACGTGCTGGGAAAAACAATTAATTATAATTATAAATCTAATAATAAATCCAGCCGTGGATACAGCCGTAGATACAGCCGTGGGTGCATGCCAAGCAAGGGCCTTCTAAAGCTTAATTAATCTTGAACTGAAAGATACACCTCCATAGCTATAAGTTGTAACCTTGTATATGTACTTTATATTTAATCAGGCTATATTATATGAGAACGTACTAGATATAGATAATGAATACAATATCTAAAAGCTCAATTTTCTTCAAGCTTAAGGGATGATTGCAAATGTTAACATAAAGATGTTTATGCAACAGCAAATAAAACTCACTCGAGAGCTGTAGATATACATAAGACATAGTTATAGTAAATTTAGTATGTATAACCCGATCGCTATATATATATATATATATATCGATTAAAACTTGTGTGTATTTAATTACAAGGCGCGTATTAATATCGATTGAAATGGAAATTATTGGCGATTAATTAGACATATAAATCCAGGAACATCGATATCATCCGTTTAAATGGTTTGGTCCCAATAATGCTCCATTTTCATCATGATTATAAGCTGTGTTGAGCTGAGTAGTTATAAATTATAAAAGTTATGTAAAGATATTTCTGCAATATTATATGAATGGTTAAAATTTCGGGCTTGTATTACCGAAAACAGTCCTATGGATAGGCTCTACAACGTATAACTTATAACTATATATAGCAGCTATTATTATAGCTAGCACTGTTATAGGTCCTGAAATATACATATTGAGTGTAAGCGTGATATCCAGATAATTTTACGTATAATTATAGGTGATAGGTATATGTCGGATATAAAAATGTTTGTAATGTTTAAAAAACCGGTCAAAAAGAATGTATAGCAATGGACAGATGTAGTAGCTTTAAATGGATTTTTGGAGACCGTCTTCCCAATGGCTCTCATTGCGTATCAAGTATCCAAATCGAGCTCGAGACCGTCCTCTGGCAGAACGAGGCTCATTGGATATTGGCTACAAAACTTGCAAATATAGCATAGGCTTACATAATCCGACATGCTAAAAAGGAACTACAGTAAAATATTCCAAAAGCTGCGAGGCTTAATAAAGTAATACTGATTTTAGCTCGAAACTTATGATTGTCACGCAAGGCTTATCATAGTTAATATGCAAGATGCGAACAAGTTACACAGCCCCCATTGAAAAATACCCCTGATGCGGAAATAGATGAATTAAAACAACTCCATAAATTATTGCTCCTCCGAATCTAGAACGACCCGAAAAACATATTCAGTACCACATACTCATCGTTTTACATTTCAATTGCAAAATATAATAATTCCCACAAGCCTTGCCCAAGCGAGAAAAATTAATCTGAAATTTAGTAAATCTAGTAAAGCGATCTATATTTATTATCTAATTATATAATACAAGTGTATGTAAATCAGATATTATTCATTCAATTCACCGAGTATCGTAGGAAAATACAAAATTATTTAGTATGTAGAAGAAGAGAGAATTAATATTAATCCTAGACAATATGTGCCCTGTATAATTTTACACTTTTTTGCCAAGAAGTTTGACAGTAGGACCCTTTTTTAGCAGTACCCTTGATATTTCGAGAACATAGTGAGCACAAGAGCCGAGCAGTATCTGTTTTTTGGGCCGTAACAGAATAGAAGAAATAAACCACAGATCTACGAAGATTCGGCGAGAATCGGAGTGATTTTCCCGTAGTGTTGGGTGTGTGTCGAAGAATTAAGTTTAATAAGAGACGCACTAGAAAAGCTTGGTTGTCCTTAATGCGTTTACTGCGGGTAGGTGCGCGGTTAAGAAGAATTGTTGTTTCAATTGAAGGAAATAATATTTTGAATTTGAATTTCATGCATTCTGCATACTGAACGTGAGACCGGATAATTATATAAACAACGCTGTGTTTCCCCCTTTCAAATTTAATACTTCTTCTCTTCACGAGTTTCAGGCACGATGAGTGAGAACCCCACCGAAGATTACAAAATTCCTGACTTGGACGTCATCGACGAGGACTATACTCAGGCACTGGACAAGGCGGTGCTCCAACCTCAATACAATGATATCAATGTCATGCTATCAAGGAATATACATCATCAACAAAGCTCTCAAGAAAAGCCATCTTCCCAAACTTCAAATGAAGATTTTAATCTCACAACAAATTTGAAGCTGAATCTTCCGGGAATTAGAGTTGAGAGTTACGATACAAACTCCTCCTCCAAGCTGGTATGTTTTGTTTACTCATCTGTTTATTTTATATACTTACTAACCTACTCAGAATCTATCGCAATTACAAATTCCAGATGCTCCACAACCGATTTTTAAATCTGAATCCACCCAACGGATACAAATCGACACAACAACTTCTCCATTACGATTGTTTACATCGACTTCTTCATCCAATGAAAATCCCCTTGTCAACGATATGGACTACATTACCCCCGTATCCAAATATCCTCCGTTTGATTTTCAAAATTCTGCAGCAACATCTAATATATATAAAGACCGGCTACAGAGTCCTTATTATGCTTCTGTTTCTTCTGCCACATCAAGCTTTAACTTGGCTGTTAATGATTCCAATTATTTTCTGACTCCTGATTTAAGATCACCCGACACTCCATTTTCTTCTATTTCGGTTGGTTGTGCTTATGATGATGTTAATTCGAAAAACAATTTAACTACAAATAATTCAACAACTACTACTGGTGGGTCCAATTTTGCCCGAACTGGAAATAAATTCTGTCCATTATTTTTTGATAATGATGAAAATTATATGAGTATAGATACTAATGATACTGATCAATATCAGTTACAGAGACAAATAAATCGAAATGAATTTTCAAATATAAATACCAATGCTAGTAAAACTAAAACTAAAATTGGATCATCAAACTTTTTAAGCCCTAATATACCTTCATACTCAGTATTAAGTTCAACTAATTGCTCACCATCTGTTGGAAGTTTGTCAGATTTTAACTCAGATATCAATGATGAAGACTTTGATTCAGAATCATTGTTACTAGATCTAAATTATTTTAATATGGGTGATTTTCCAAATGAATTAACATCAAGAGAAGATATGACACCTCCATTAATGATATCAAATTTAAATCCTTCATCGTTATCATCATCGCAGAAGTATAATAAGAATAATCGAAATTCTGGTAAGGATAAAGATGAAAATATAAATGAAAACGAAAATGTACATCATAATCAAGACTCAAATCTATGGTCAGATTCAACTTTCAAACCATCAAAACATGATAAATATATAAAACGACAACAACAAAAACTAAAAGGTTTACAATCAAATCTGTCAAATAAAAAAAATAATATTAGTCTTCGCTCGAAAAGTTTATCACCATTTCCTTCATCATATTTAGAAGATTCGCCAGTACCATTAATGACTTCAATTTCATCAACCTCAATCTCCTCAATGGTTGAGTCAATCAATTCAAACAGACTAAATCATCATTCACCATCATCACATACCATAACACCATCATCAAATGAAGCAGAAACTTCAACTTCAACTACAACCCATGAAACTGGTAGTATCACAAAAAAGAAAAGGACAAGAAAACGTAAAGAGAAACAAATTAAAGAGTATAAATGTGAAATTTGTGATAAAATATTTTCAAGATCATATAATTTACAGTCACATATGAATACTCATACAACCGTAAAACCTTTTAAATGTAATTATTGTAATAAAAATTTTGCAAGATTACATGATAAAAAAAGACATGAATTTTTACATTCAGGTATTAAAAAATTTAAATGTGGTGGAAAATTATCAGATGGTAAAACTGAATGGGGATGTGGTAAGAAGTTTGCAAGATCTGATGCTTTATCAAGACATTTGAAGACTTTTGGAGGCTGGTTATGTATTAAACCATTAATGGATGATGTTGGTTGTGATACTCCCGAATTAGCTTTAAAAAAAATTGATGAGATACTGACGAGAAACGACTACTTAAATGATTGCAATAAACATTATTGTGATCAAGAGCATATAGATGAGCAAAAAGACGAGCATATGTGAACATTACAATGTTTAACCAATTCAACTAGGAACTGGAACATGAAGGTGTTGAAAACAGATTTTACCTAGACTTGATGTCTTTATATCTTTATAACAAATCGAAATATCTACGGAATTTTACTTTTAAAAGTGTAGTTAAATATTTAGTTGAAAGAAAGGGGGAACAGAAAAATGAGACAGTAGCACTCGTCTTTTTTGATTTCATTATATCTGTCTTAATTAACTGGGTTATATTTTTATTTATAAACAGAGGTGCTCATTTGCTTTTTTTGTTTGTTCAGCTTATTTATATCATTGTTGTATTTCTACTATAATTATATTATTATGTTACATTTTCAAATAATGTAACCAGCCCTGCAAGTTTACTATTTAGTGATGATTTATTTTCTTGTTCCTGATTTTGTTTTTTCTGTTTCAATACACTTTCAATTTTTTATTTAATCTAGCTGTAAGTTATATAAACTTATAAGGACAATTGTGCTATTGGTGGTTTTCATTATTATAATCAGTCAATTGTCTTTTATATGATATATAATATCCACCATAAAATCAAGTCATAAAAACAAGGTTTCCTCACTAACAACAACACTTTAGCTAATTGCTTTAATACATATTTAAATGCGGGCATCATACATGTGTATTATAAACTATTATCAAAGAGCCTTTTATTAGATACTTTCATTGTGAGAGAATTTCCAGGTAACAACTTTTCACAATATACACCTTATATATAAAGGCCTGGGTTTCATGATCATCAGTTGTATTAGATTGAAGCGACACAAAAAAGCTTATAAATAGCTATTAAAATCTATGTTTCTTTATATGAACATCCTAATTCATTCATGAGCAATATGTCTCGTATATGTGATCCTCATAATTTATGGCAAAGACAACAATAAAGCTTGAGAGCGTAATCATATAATATCTTAAGCTTTAACACTGAGTTTATTCTTCTATTATAATTAAAGTTGATAAATATTGTAGTATGGTTCGTGAATTCCTGTCATTGAAAATGAACAACTTTTAGGGTAATCAGAAAAAAAAACCTCACACAAAATGTCACCACAATTCCAAAATCACTTCATTTGTATAATAGAAAGTAGATAATTAGCAAGTATAAATCTTGTCGTTTCAAATTAATGTCTGCGTTCCGTCAAATTTTTCGTCCCTATTTCTTAACTTTGTAGGCCTTGATGCTTTGAGCATCTAAGTATTTCTTAGTCTATGCTATCGATCACATATAATAAATAGAAAGAATCCTCATTCTTTGAAGATCAATCCAGAGTTTATATTGTGTTACTTTAGCTATAGGATTGCAATAGTTATCGTTTTGTCCTTAGTGCGTTACGATTATTTAGTATTACCACTGGAATTCCCAGTGAATCCAAATACAAACCATTTTTTTTACTTTAACTATAAATTACATTATATATAGGATGACTCGTAGACTACAGGGATATCCGGAAAATCAATATATCGAGGGAAATTACTAATTAGGGAATTTATATGCATATATGCAACTGAAATACTTCCGAATCCGCCTATATGCATAGTAGCATACTCCTGGAACAAAATATCGCTGGAATCAAAGTTGTTCATTTTCACTGGCGATGCAGTATATAAGTTATACCCATAGTACGTGATTTACAGATGTATTTCAGTTAAAGTTTCAAAAATCAGCTACAGTTGGTAATCATTATTAACATTCTAAAACTGAAGAAGAAAGGTTAAGAGGCTCTTTTCTCTATTTTGCTCAGATTATTATAAAATCTATTAATAATAATAATTACAAATGATAATACTTTGATCTGCAACCCTTTTTCACAGGGACTAGAGCGAAAATGAGCCTTCATACGTATTAACTTCGAGTTAAGATATAGCTACAAAGAAATACACCTGCAGTTAAATAAAACCAGAGTTTAAATTGAAATCAGGGAGTTTTAAACTTCTTAAGCTGCTTATTTCTTATGATGTTAGTACTTCCTCATTCATTTTAAGTCATAAAGTTTATGTTGGTAGGAATTGCAACAGTTCTCTTCACTGATTAGTAGTAGAAGAGAGTTTCAACGAAATAAAGCACACTATCTTATGAATTCTATGTTAGTTTAGTTTTTTACCAAAGACTTCTAAAATCTATAAAAACAAAGTAGATTTTCTCTCTATCTCCTTAAAGATATTTAAGTTTTATATTGATAATATAAAGTCTTTTTTTTTTCTTTTGTTAAATTGTGAAAATTGTTGTTGTTGGGGCTATTAGTGGACAAATCATATTCGAAATCAATTATTCATTATACCTAATTTGTCCGAATTGACTATTTTTAATTTGTTCATTATCATCTTCTTCAACTCATGATGAATCAGTTCTCAGTTTATTTTGTATCAATTCTAGGACATTAGCATCTCAAATTTATTATTGTCCAGTATACTGTAATTACAATATGATAATTATATGGAGGCTATATCTCACCTAGAACACGACCGGTTTAAACTTATATGTACATGTAATAACATTCTAGATCCCTAGTTCTCGGGATTCACTATGAATATAATAAATTAATACTCTATATAATTGCCAGATATGTAGCCTAATTAGGATAGTTTAAACTTGGAAGCAATATTGACCCTGTAGTTAATTAGAAAAGCCATCACTATTATTTTACAGTATTAGTACTAGTTAGATAAAGCATATATAAATACTGTTTAATTCCATTATTGATATCAATAACCGGTTACAGATTAGATAGGAGCTCGAGAGTAGTCCCCATATTTTCGCATGATCCAAGGTTTTCGCACGTTCATGTAGTATCACTCAAAAACAAGCTGAAGTATTTACTAAAGCAACCACCAACATCAATAAATATGAATGAACTAGATATTCTTTATATATAAACTACCTATACTAATAGATTTTCCCGACATTCTTTTACAAGTTCTTTTGTTCTCAATTCAAAGTTGGTGGTATCTTCTTCTTTTTCACCCGGTTTTTGATCGTATTCATTTCTAATTATAGAAGTTTTCCTCTAACCTCTACATCGCTAACTGCCGGATTTTCTTTGAAAAAATTGGTCTTTCCTCTCCTATCCTTTCTCTATTACATTGAGTAATTTTATTTTGAAAGAGATCCGGGTGTTCAAGTCAAGAAATTGAAAAGTTTGCAATTGTGTTTTGCTTCTCGAGAATTATCCATGTATATTATTTGTTTTCAGCCATTCCGGTCTCCAAAAGTTTAGTTTCCGATGAAAGCCTCCAATTCATCTTTATTTGAAATTCTTCTTGTGTATTCCCCATTGAGCTTAAGCAGCTATCTACAAGTGGTGATGGTGTATAAATTTATATAGCACTGTACTCACTGCGCAGGTATAATATATTTATCCAGGTAATTATTTGTTTAAGTTATAAGGTTATACCACGGTCATATATGAATATAACAGTAAATCAAAGAAGCGCTACAACCCAATTAATCATATAGACTACATGTAGGCTGATATAGCTAGCCAACTGATTATATAAAATGTCATTTAAGGCGATTCCCACTAGTTTTTCAAACTACAGCTACGATATTATAATTGATTTTTATCATTATTGATCAGTTTAATATATTATAATTACATTTCTTAAGCATATACATGTATATGTTTTTGATTCATTACCATCAATTGTTTCACTGGTATTGTGATCTAAATATAGCTAACCGAGGAACGTCATTGCATTTGAAGTAACCAGGGATATTTACTGTGGTCCATATATAATTGCAATTGTTTATTATTATATTATAAATTATAATGGTGAGCTGCATATTCTAAATCGGAGAAGAAATCTCATTCCTGACAGAATTTACAAAAGATTGAAAAACTTTATCAGAATTAAGAGATTCAACAGACTTTATTGGTATGAGTAGTATTTAATTTAATTTATATCTTTTATTACAATTGGTTTAATTAGAAACTCGTAGTTGAATTTAACAATTAATTTTTTTAGATTCGTATCCCTTGTTTCGGTCGGTACTATGCAACTTATGATATTCGAAATATTCTCTAGACTCTCTACCAGTATTTATAAATATAAAACAAGGAAGGAAATTAAGGAATACTTACAGAAATCATAAAAAGTAGTTGTGATCATGAGTTCATTAGCAATCCATTAAACAGCAATCACATTACTGAGGAAATCTATATGCAATTTCAAATAGCACTATAGAATACCTTCAGCAATAATCATAGCGTACGCGTAACTGTAGCATGATACTTATTATATAGCTATCCCATATATAGACGGTGTATGCACTACTCAGATACCACAACATCGTTCTGTTGCAATCACGAATTACGAAATCAGCAACGAACCATGTGGCCGATGTTAAGTAGCATTGCCAGTACTGTTACTATTTTATAATCGTGTATAACATGTACCATCTTCCATCCAGATTCTGAATAATATTTAGAGTTCGACAATCAAAATTACAATATAGCGCTTGAAATTGAATATGATGAGTACGACTGAATAGTGACTTTACTATTTAGTAGTGTGCAATAGTTTCAACTAATACATAAGCTTACAATCAATCAAATATTCCGGATATTATAAAATCGAAAAATAAATATTACTATAGGCCTAGCTATAGGCTATATAGTATACCGGGTATAATGTAACATGATCCATATAGCATAAGGTAATTAATTATAAGGTTATAGGCCTATACAGATTTTATAAATTTAGATATATGTAAAATATAGTGTTAGAGTGATGTAGGCTTTTTATAGTATAACTATATCATATAGGCCAGGAGTTAAAGTTTAGGTTATAGTTAAAACAATACGTACCTGCGCTAAGTTATTTATAATTGATAGAAATGATAGATGTTTCATAACATGAATATTTTCAAGTATCAAGCTTATAAGATATTGATTTGAATTCAGTCAAAACTAATTGAGTTAATTCAGACTAGTTGAGTTTACTATTGACCCACTAATTAATATTGCAATACAGACATGCTGTACCACAAGTGGCATCTAGATCTATAACATATATAAACTTGGGCAATAAAAATGCATATAATTATTGGTTTTATAATAGATGTAGTTAAGATTTTTCATATATCGAACGTTAGTAAATCAAAAACGCACGCGTTAGGTTTAACTATAGCTATAAACATTCAAGTTAATATATTATAGATTTTTCCAACGTTAAAAATGAATTTAAGTGTCAGTAAATAAAAAGTAAGCATATATTGTTGTTAGTTTAAGTCTATAAGTTATAAGGTGTCTTATATTATTATTCGTTATAAGATACTTTAATTTTCTAGCTATAAGCTTATAAGATGAATAGGCCATAGTCCATGCGTGCCATGATCGGCAATTAACTTCACATGATAAGTAGGAAACTTATTCTAGAATATACACTTTCAGCACTTGAAAACTCCTCTTCCTACTTGAAAATGTGGGTTTGAAGGAGTTTTTTTTTTGTAAAGCATATATAAGTTTATATTAAGCTTTGATCAGTTAACTATTCATTGAATATTTCACACTTATAACTATATTATAATTCTTGTTTTTGATTTTCCAAATTTAAAGTGCTACATTCATTTTGCGAGAGAACATACATGTTTGTCTCACTAATCATCTTCACTCTAAGTTCTCTAACCATTTTGAGGATAAAAGATCATGGTAACCAGGCTAAATCTTCAACGCCTCTTTTGGTTAAAAAAAAGCTATATCAATATACATGTATTAATACTATATATTCTGGGTTCATTCATTATGAGACATTAGCATCACCGCCAATTACTATAGGTACACACGAAGATATAGGCCTATTGATCCATTGCTTCTCCGGTTAAACAACGTTGACATAATCAGCTTAGAATTCGAAGCTAAAATGTGCCTAAATATAGCACTATGACAAATTGACAATACTAATGTCATGTAATAATATTTGGTACGTATAAGCTTATTCACTTCATTTTAAGAATTTTGACAGAATATACATACTTATATTATTAATAGATTAACTGGGCACTGCTGAATCCTGAAACATTCTTATACGTTAAGAAGCATAAATATACCATTAGTGTCTAATTGGTTAAGAGGATTTGAATTTTATATCAAATATTAATGTTAATAATCATAGCATATATTATATTAACATATATAACTTTTTTAAGGCGGGAGGCCTCTTAAATCTTTATACCACGTCAAATGTCAAACATTTATGCATAGTTGTGGTTCGGATCAGGCAAAACTACATCATAATTTCAACGCCTAAGGTATATTCTATAACACAAAAGCCAATCAATGAATAGATTCAGTGATTTCCTATCTGGAAGAGTGAAATAATAAAGAGACAAATAGAAGAGTGGCAATTACATACATTTGGATATATAAAGGGATTCAAAGACCTTATTGTTAGCTTTCCTTCCATTAAACTCTATTGGGTAGAATTAATACCCTAATAACTACAATCGCTTAATCTATATTATACATTCATTATGAAATTTACCCCCTTGGCCTCGGCTTTTGCAGCCGCAGGTTTGGCCAATGCTGCTGTAACAGTGGTCCAGACTAATATTGCAACAGTTACAGTTGTTGCGACCATAACATCTTGTGCTGCAGATGTCACTAACTGTCCAGCTACTGAAACGACAGCCACCTTGGCTACAACTTCTGTTTACCAAACGACTTCTGCTTGTGACGGTTCAAATTGTGGTGGTACCACTGTTCTTGATAATTGTTACGGTAGCGATTGTTTTAGTACAATTAATACTTATGAGCTTCTTACTTCCTGTGACTGGTATCAAAGCTATGGTTTTGGTGCTTCATATTCTGCCCAAGAAACAGGTGCTGTTGAATATGGTACATATTCCACTAACGTTGCCCAAGTAACAGGTGGTTTCGAATGTGTAGGAAATGACTGTGAAAGCGGTTCTGGTGCTACTGTTTCTGGTGATTCATCTTTTGGATTTGGTGCTACAGAAGACGGTGACGAAGGTAAGACTGGATACGAAGGATGGGGAACTTATTCTACTAAAGGTGCTCAAGTTACAGGTGCTACTGTTTCTGGTGATTTATCTTTTGGATTTGGTGCCACAGAAGACTGTGACGAAAGTAAGACTGGATACGAAGGATGGGGAACTTATTCTACTAAAGGTGCTCAAGTTACAGGTG
>BCKZ01000031.1:112624-146032 GCA_001600815.1 Alloascoidea hylecoeti | reverse complement strand
TTCTTCTACTGTTCCAGCTTCATCCAAACCTTCATCTGTTGCTGCTGAGAGTCAAGTTTCTTCTATTGTTACCTTTTCTGCTGTTCCATCAACATCTGGTGTTTTTACTGCGGTTTCGAGTTCAATCAATAGTTACACTTCAGTATCTGTCTTTGTCACATCTACCGAGGGTACGTCTCTAACTGTTTCATCGGGTGTTCCAACTGAAGAAACTGTTATTGTTACCATTACTTCTTGTGCTGCTGATGTCACCAACTGCCCAGCCAACCAATCATCTACAGTAGGGTCGTCACCATCATCTGTTGCTGCTGAGGCACATACCGAAGCTTCTGGTGCTGGTAGTGAAGTTGCTGCTGTTTCTGAGGCTACTGTTGTTCAGAATCAAGTTGCTGCTAGTCCGTCTTCATCGACTGATATTACGTCTACTGTTACCGGTGTTCTTACTGCCACTTCAACTGCAATCGAAAGTGCAACTATTGAAGAGTATGCCGCTTCATCTTCTGTTGTAGCAAACTCGACATCAATTGAGACTTATACTGGTGGTGCTAAGACTATTAGTGGTACATCGTCTTGTCTCGCAGGAGCAGTTATCTTTGTTGTGGTCGCATTAGTTGGTTTCTAAAAAATTTAAAGCCGCATAAATAACATTTTTGTGGATTATATTTATTTTATACATATTCATAGTAATTTTTAACTCTTATTTTTCTACGCATTAAATTGTTAATTTGTAACAGGGGAGAAAGTAAATTATTTTCTATATTTTATAGCATTTTATAATAAGAAAATTTTGATAATTTTTAAAATTTATTATTATTGTTTTTTAGCATTTATTTCCTTTATAATTAGGTGTTTTTTAATATCATCTTTATTTAGACATTCTTGGATTTATTTTATACTGACGTTTGTAAAGTTTGTATACAGTATGTTAAATTAAAGTAGCGGAGAATTTTCAGTTTTATATCTTATTCATTAAGTATGGTTAATTGTAGATGGAGTAGTTCCAAAATCCAATTGATGATTGGGGTCAAACGTAAGATTCATGTAATGTTGGTAGTGCGAGTGTGGTATACTTGTACTTTCTAATCGAAAATTAAATAAGTATAAGCTTACTGGTACAAGTTATTGAGTGTTAAAAGTTGATCCCCGCGAAGCAAAATTTAAACGGCTGGTGTTTTTGATGATTTGGACATACTGGGATTAACGATTCTCGAATTTATATCTAGATTCAATCAAGAAATAAATTGTTGATATATTTTAAAAATTCACTTTCTCAATATACTAATTTATAAGCTTTTTATAGCTCCGATGGAATAAGAATAAAAAAAAAAGATCCCAAAGAGTGTAGATTCCTCAGCCATGGCGAGCCGAGCGAAATCAAGCCACACTTTTCAAAATTCGAAAAAAATTCGAAAAATATGTTCCTATGCTTTTTCACTTAGTATCAAGTGTAGCATCAGGTAATTCATTCCTCAGATACTCTAGATCTATTACTATACCGACTCTTCTCGTAGAGCTGCATTAGCAGGATTTCTGGGCTTTGAAATTGGTTTTATTTTCTTTACTGGACCTTCATACAAGACAAGGAGCAATCCCAACTATTGCCGATACGCAAGTTAGGCTCCTTTCCAAAGGCTTCAGCTTATTTTCAGTTAGATCACTACTGATCGGTATATGTTAGTAAAGTGCCCTCTATACGTCCACCAGCCCATTACATGAGTCTCAACTATCTTTCTCCACTGCACCACAAACTCTGTCAATAACCGAGAGTGTTTTTAATTCGAGGATTTATGAAGTGGTAATTCACCTTTTATGCCATTTGTTTCTTAGATTGGACTCTTTTTATTCTCGAGCGGGATGTGTTCCTGATCTTGTAACCACGTTTTGAGCATGGAACCCCTCCTCATCTCTGACATCTTTACAACATGAATTCTGAACATTTTTTGGTTTAAGAATAATCATGGAGTGAAATGGAATCACCCATGATAGTGACAAGTTCAAAAAAAGAAAAAAAAGAAAAAAAATAGATGGAAATCTATTAAAACCAACGTTAACACCTCCCTAGACTTCCAGACATTCCCAGGAATACAATCAGTCATATCTGTTATACTTGTCACATAGGGTTGGCTCATTTATCATATATCAGTAATAGACATCCAGATCCGCAGCTAAAGAAGCGTTCCAAACTTTGTAATTAACTAACGCCAAGTAGAGTTGATCGAATGACTATTATGCAACTTTATTATACAACCACCATTACCAAAAGCCAACCAATATCGATTCTACGTACACCGGTCATTATGTGAGTGATAATTAGGTGGTTAACTTTCTCAAGCGATGACTATCAAAAAACTAAGGTATTGGAAGTAATCGTTCCCTCAGACCCCAAAAGATGGTACAAACTTAAAAGCACTGGGTCCCTAATGGCTCAATATCATTATGCTCATTCTTGAATGTGATGAAAAGGCACTTCTTCTACTTCTATTATAATATATTTAAGGGTTCAGGGAGACTGGGATTTGACCGTTTGATCAGAGTATGGAGGGGAAGTCTCATTTTGTAGATCGACCGGAAACGTGCCTAATCTCGATCAAGAGTTCAAAAGATATTATGCCAACAAAGATGAATCGAAAGAATTTTATCGAAAACGAGATCGAGCTGAAAATTTACAATATGTGGAGACCTACGCTAGATTTCGAGTTCACAATGAGCGATCAACAATCACTTCAATCATCACCCTTAAACACCCCCGAGCTCTTGGAAAGCAAAATCAACAATCAAGTAAGGGTATGTAAGACAAGGCAAAAATGCTCAAGGAATCCTGCTACACTGAAGTAACACATGATCAAAAACAGGATAAAAATGAAGAGGAAACTCTCCAACCTTGAACCGAAAACAAAACAACAGGCACAAATATGCCAGGATAATGTATATAGGATGATTAATTTATCTGTGGAATATGTAGCTAGTGGTGATGTGAGGGTTGGTGGTTGTTTTTAATAAAGTTCTAAGTGCCTGATTGCCCCAGTTACGCCAAAAAGCCAATCGACTTCTTTTTGGGAACGTTCTAAAAGTGGTACTATCCAACAGTTTTTGCAAGCACTTTTTCTGGCGTTTGAGATGTCAGAATACCTGAACTTGTCAGGAACAATGACACACTATACTTTAAAACTAAAATGGCATATTAATATGCCTTTACACAGTATAAAGTTTCGTATCGATTACACTGTGTTTAAATGACTCGGTGTACTATGGCAACTGAGGGAAACCGAGATTTTGTGTTCTTCCAAATACAAAGGTTTTAGTAAATACCATTTAAATCTCCATGGTCGTGACAAGAGCAGCTGGGTGAGATATTTGGGTTCAGCCCACATTAAGCTTAAATGGTGTTTGCTAATTATAGACAAGAAATATATTAGTCATTTTTCTGCATTACTTGTGAAACATTAATTAACAAACCTACAAACTTATAAAGTTATATTAATATTAATTTCATATTATACCACAATTCACAATTGTATATGTAATTCTATTAATAATTTGCCTATTACGGTAATAATTAGAGCGAAACCAAAAGTTATATAATAAACTGCCCAATTAAAGCATGATTGATGGATCACCTTCCGGCAATTTATCTAGAAATATGACATTTATGATTCATTTTTTGATCTACTGCTATTAATATTTGGTAGCTGCAAATTTGAATATAACATAAAGAGGCAGTTTAACTGCTGTATTTCCTTATTTTAGTTACGTAGCAATTAATAGTAAAGTTGCTGAGAAGTGGTTGTGATTGGAGTATTTAATATATGGACGCCGAGGTGTTTTTAAGCTTATGAGATTTCTAAATATATTAGAAGTTAAAAATATAGGAAAGTTCATTCTGTAAAATGGATCCCAAACCAATTATATTTATAATTTAGAATGTATTTTTGTTTAGGATGTGCTTGAGGGAGAATGCATATAAGCCTTTTATAAGGCCTTACATAGATTTGATCGGCCATCGGCCATCATACCTAAGCATATATTATCAAGTTATCATTATTAATTGCAATTTAAGTCTGTTTGGAAGTGTGATGAATCGTGTAATTAAGGGTGACTTAAGTCTAATTATCGACACCTAAATTCAATTGGCGAACTTTTAGAAGTCTAAAGGTAGGGAAAAAAGCGCCAAGCCCTACTATCGAAGCTAAACCAGTTAAAACCACCGATTGGATCAAATCATGAGATGTAGCCAAAATATACACGTTATCATTATTTGTAAGTAATATATAATTACAGGTGGATGCTTCGTATGAGGAGAAGTTGCCCAAAAAATAGAAACCGTATACGTAGAGATAAAGCACATTCCATTACAGGACTATTGGAATCGTAAGCTTAAAGAATTACTCAGGGACCAGGGTCCTTCTTAAGATGGAAAAACATCATTAATATTAAGACTTCAAATAAAGGGGATCGTCCGGTATTCATGGAAGAAATAAACAATAACCGACTAAAAAATTGGAAAAAGGTTTTTCGTTATCAGTATATGCATTATCTTATCTGAAACATGCGATTGGCTGTCGCAAAAGATTTACGATTGACAATTGACAATTAACAATATGAAAAATAAAAATTAAAACCTTGTATGTTGTTTGTTTAAATACAGAATATAAATACTTGCCAATTTCCCTTGACCTTCTAGTGTTTCCCTCGTTTGATTTGTAGGATAATACTCTCACATACCATAAACATAGAATTATGTCGGAAGCAACAGCATTACCTTCCGGTCTAACTGATACAGGAACAGGTGGCGATTCTCTCACTGTTGATTTGAACGAACGATATGATTTGGCTGATTTGGTTTGGGTTATGACATCTGGTGTTCTTGTTTGGATTATGATACCAGGAATCGGCCTCTTATATAGTGGTATGGCAAGGAAAAGGCACGCTTTATCCCTGTTATGGGCTTCAATGATGACTTGTTCCTTGGTATCCTTCCAGTGGTTTTTCTGGGGTTACACTCTAGTTTTTGCCCATGATGCAAGCAATTTTCTAGGAACTATGAAAAACTTTTGTCTTATGGATGTTTTAGGTGCTCCTTCTGTTGGTTCAAGTCGTGTGCCTGATATTGTTTTTTGTTTTTTTCAAGGCATGTTTGCGGCCGTTACAGGGATTTTAATGGTTGGTGGTGCGAGCGAAAGAGCAAGATTAGGCCCAATGATGGTTTTTCTGTTCATTTGGCTGACCGTTGTATATTGTCCAATTGCTGAATGGACTTGGAATGCAAATGGCTGGCTGGCTAAACTGGGTTCCTTGGACTTTGCTGGTGGTGGTCCTGTGCATATGGCAAGCGGTGCAGGTGCGCTGGCTTATGCTTTAGTTTTAGGGAAAAGAAAAGATCCAACTACCCAGGCCGGTATGCCAAAATATAAACCGCATTCAGTAACCTCAATTGTATTTGGTACTGTATTTTTGTGGTTCGGGTGGTTTGGATTTAATGGAGGCTCATCTGGTAATGCAACAATTAGAGGATTTTATGCTGCTGTAAATACAAATTTGGCTGCTGCTTGTGCTGGATTAACTTGGATGTTTGTCGATTATATAAGAACAAGAAGATGGTCTGTTGTTGGTCTTTGTTGTGGTATTGTTGCAGGACTTGTTGGTATCACTCCAGCTGCTGGTTTTGTTCCTGTTTATTTTGCTGTGCCAATCGGAGCAATAACTGGAATTGGCTGTAATTTTGCCGTCGATTTAAAGGATATTATAAAAATCGACGATGGTATGGATGTCTTCGCTCTTCATGGTGTTGGGGGATTTATTGGCTCAGTGTTGACTGGGTTATTCTCTGCTGATTATATAGCAGCATTGGATGGCGCAACGGAGATTGATGGTGGATGGTTAAATCATCATTATAAACAGTTAGGTTATCAATTGGCTGCTGCAACTTCAACTTTATTATGGTCATTTGTTGTATCATCAATTATATTGTATATAATGGATAGAATACCATTTTTGAAACTAAGACTTGATGAAAATGATGAACAATTGGGTACTGATCTTGTACAAATTGGTGAGTTTACGTTTCAAACTGATGATGGTCTGATAGATTTTGGTCCTTTGAAATCGAGAACTGCTCCATCTGGTCCTGTTGACCTTGAAGGACAAGCAGTTAATGATAATTCCCAACAAGCTAGTACTCCTTCTGAAAAGGAAGAATAATACTTGAAATGTCTGACTTTATGAAATGAATTTATAACATTGGGTATTTGATCTAAATAATAATAATGTTCTTCTATTTATTTGTTGAATAACTTAATATAATTGTTTTAATGTTTTTTCCTAAGTTTGTTGTCTTGTTCCTTTTGCTACCTTACTTTATTTTTGTATAATTAACTTTCAAATACATTTATAATAAAAGTTTAGTTAATATGTATTATGTAATTTGTGGTCTAATTAATATTGTATTGCAATAGAATCATATAACTGTATTTTAAATGGTGAACCTACGCTTTAGCTACCTGGTATATCATGCTAATATGATCATATAAAGCCAAAAGAGAAAAAAGTTTAAATGTTAAATAAAGTAATATTGATGCTTGTGATTGAAAATTGATATTAAATACACACATATATAAAACAATGTATCTCATCGCATATTCCAGGTGTGTTAAAAGTAAATGGCTATAGTGTCCATAGACCATGGCCACTTTGTTATCTATGATCATAGCATGATAAGCATTAAAATAAAATAACTTGAAAGATGCCAATTATCATCAACCTATAGAAACAATCAGTTTTCAGAAGACTCGCAGTATTGAAAATAGATTCCATCTTAATTTTCAAAGATCCAGAAGATATCCTATTGGAAATGCGTTCGGGAAACTTTTCTTGAAATTTTCAAATGAAACCCACCCGAAACTTGGTTCAGGGAAGCCAAATTTTAGGCAATCTCGTTTTGATTTTGGGGTCTGGATGATGTTGCTCCCACTTAGCTAGCACGTGCAGCGTCGTGCACATTTTATTATAGCCCTCACGACGCTCACCAATCCAAACTAACCTCTTTGGTCCAATATTCCCGGTCAATATTCCCGGCTTCCAAAGGTCACGATCAATTAATCAGATTCTTCTTGAACACTCCCCCATTTGTTGATTATGTAGTTATAAAATTACTAGGGTAACTTTACTGTATAATACAGTTCTTCCGTTGTGAATTCGCCACTCAGAGGACAGTTTCGTCACTTTAGTATTACATAGTTTCGGTACACTGAAATGTATTAATCAGTTCCAGGGTTGCCACCCTTTGGTGACTTGATATTCGCCACGCTCCTGAGATATAAGACGTCACACTATTCGACCCTTGTCAGAGCATAGATTCGCCATCTTTTGGGGAATACGCTCGCACTTATATTTAGTCAACAAAATCTTGATATATGTTCACCACTTGGTGGAGGGTAATATTCGTTCAAATAAGAGACATATTTCGATACTTTGTCTAGGTATATTTCGTCATTCCTTCCCTTAGAAGTTTTCTCCTGTCTTCCTGACTACTTGCAACTGGTGTAACAGTAACCTAGTTCCCCCCACGTGTATGTATGGGGTTTCCTAGGTTTCGTTTTTGGTTTCGGGCTTTTGAGCCTAGATTTCATCCTAGTATCGGCCTTTTCAGAGGGTATCCCACGGGACTACGCCAATCGAAAAGGGTCACATGTCTATATGACATACCATTTCAGCTGTAGATACCGTGTAACTATGTAGCTATGAGTTCCATCAGCCGGTAACTGTTAGTTAATTAATGGTAGTTATGATTACAGCAGTACAGTAAATTTCCGAATATACTTGATTTAATATTTAGTAGCTATAGATAGCACTTCAATATTACAAAGTTTTTTATGCATGGCTTATTGTTACATCTATTTTAAATTTATTTTGACCTCAAGCTCTTTAGTTCGATGGTGATCTATATGAGTATTTCCACTTAATTAAGACCATTATTTATACTAAATAGTTGTCCATTTTGTGGGTAATCATCGGTCAATTGAAAAAATATATCCGCTAAGTATTCATAAGTAAATATTCATGAACATGGACGAATTTTTACTTCAAATGGTGGCCAAACTAAAAGGAAACAGTGTTAGAGACTCAAATGTTATGTGATACAAATACCCGAAATAGTTAATTCTAAATGTTATGTAGCTCTAAAGTTAAGAATCGATGCTCCTACAATGGAACTTACACTTCTCTCACACTTCTCTTAGTACTCTATATCAAAACGATACGCAAATTATATTACATGTACATATTCATATAAATCAGACCATTTATATTTTAGGATCCCTTTAAAATTCTCTTATTATTTTCATAGCATGTTTGTAAAAAGACATACCAGATCTCAATCGAGTAGTAGAATATTTGTTTTTTGCATTAAATATGGTTGAAGTCTTGAAGATGATGTACTCCACTCTGTGTAACCTTGTTCATTATTAATTGTAACAAAAGCCGAGCTTTACCTCCTTTTTTTTGTTGAGAATCGGTTAGTCATGAACCATGGATAATTTAAACATTTCTTAGATGCAACTTATGTATTATATTAATATTTTTTTTTATATAATTAAACCATTATTATATTCTTCATTTAAACATGGTTTATTCTATTTAATAATGTTGTAAATATACCAGTATTAGGCTGCAGAATCAGTGCAGATAGTAAAAATAGTTAATAAGATGCTGCGATGAGTTAGCGTTAAGATGAGCTTCTTTGCTATCATCTTCTACCTCCAAGGAAGAAAAAATAAGATTACACAACTCACAATATTTTACAAAATTTAAATTAAACCAAAGCCATTGTTTGAACTTGAACAAATCATTGAACTCAGTTAATACATATAGAGAGAATGATCAATAGTCTATAGTATTAACTGATGATGAAATAATAATATAGCCGGAAACCTCCAGAGGCATTTATTTTCCCGAGCATACAGCTAAATTATGCTAATTGCAACCGGTGTAAAGTCGGAAGCAGGGATAATCTTTATCTCTTGCGCTCTTCATTCTCTAGATCTCCTATCCACAATTAAACTATTAACCATCAGTCATTTTCTCTTTTCTTTTTTTGTTTATTTCGTTGCAAATTGCAATTATGCAACCCAATGTTTTGGTTGCAGGCGGTCTTACTAGTGATGAATTATACTACTGAAAACTTCAAGTGCTGCGTAAATATGAACACCCGGCTGAGACATGCCTGTCAAAGTATCGGCACATCGGAAAATTATACCGTAAATCAATGATCATCAATAATAATGATTCAATATAATGAACATTTCAGTATATTGGGTAATTTAGGTGTAGTTATAGATGGCTAATACTATAGTATTACTACTCCTGATAATCCCCCCATTGTAAATAAGAAGATAAATGCCAAAGAGCATTATGAGAAAAAAGCTTATATGCTTACCTTAGCCAATAGCATGTAATTTATCGGAAAGAAATTCATAATTCATACCTCACTACAATATATATTAGGTTTAGAGCACTTCTGAACTTATTATTTCTGTAATAATTTTTTTTTAAATAATTGATGACTAAAGAAGGTATATAGCATAGCTGATATTAGCTATAGGAACTCAGTAATGTTTCTGACATCAATTGCAAACTGTTGCACCTCATTACTGTAATGTCTATACGCATGGTTAAGTTATTGCTAGAGAAGGTTTAGAGTAACACAGTATATGGATGGAAAGTGAAAAATATTGATTTGCAATTGGCTGAATATTGCCGTAATTGAAAAATATTTGTTTAAAATTTACACAATTGTGATTTCAATCAATGAATAGACAATTAGGACCGCCGCCGCGGGGAAAACAAATATAGTATGAAATTTATTGTTAGATGCAACTATACCTTTGCCACCCACATGTAATTGCAAGCTCTCTTCTAAAATAGTTTGTTTTAAAAATAATTAATAATGCTTATAATTATACGGTTACACTACCCTATCACCATTACATAAGCTCTTATTTTTAAACTTTCTCCTTTATTAATTATAATACCAATGAATAATTTTTTATTATTAGCTGTTAATAGTTATTAATCATAAAGAAGTCTGGAAGATTTATTTATAATTTGATTTCAATCGCAAAATTCCAACCTTAAGTGACATTCTACCTGAACCCTATTTTCTTACATAGTAATGAATTAATCAAACCTTTCAATACTCAACAGTCACTTTTATAGATATAAATATAGCATATAAAAACACGCATCTTCATATAGGTAGATACTTAATATACGATATAAGATCATGATCTAATCATAAAACCTGATTGATAGTTGAAACTAAATGAATTAGCTTATTGCCTTATAGCTTTGAACCCTGTTGAAAATAAAAGAATGACAAATATCCCCCCTCCAGTAATATTATCTGTATCCAGTACTGGATCTTAAATAATTATATCCTTAGGCATGGCTTACGTGTTACAGTATTAAATTTAAATGAATTAAACAATTTGCTTAACTATATGGTACTTGTTTTGTGAAATAAATTTATCTGTAGTTATGCAGATGTCAAAATAGTAGCTGAATAAATATACAAGCTTCGAACTTCTTTGGCTTGGTTTATTGTTATCGATGCATTTAAGTTATATACATCTGCATGTTCCCTTCTGACCGGTCCTGTTTATAAAATATAATACGGTTACATAGACATGTCATAGATCCAGTAGTACTGTAGTAGTATAAAAATCTAGATCTAGACTACCGTCAAAATGTATTGTTTTTGTAACTGAAGGATAGTTCTGCAAACTTTCTTTAAGGTACACTACGATGGTACATTTATGGAAAAACTTTTAAACTTGCAATTTGATTAGATTTAAATAATGTAGCTATGATATTCTATTTTATATATTACACCTTTAATCGATTCCCCTTCTTATTAAACTTAAGGTTAAGCCTTTCATTCCTATAGCCATATTCTGTTTTACCTATAATATATTTTATTTGATTATAAAAATGAACCCTGCATTCAAATTTCTTGATCATGAAAAAAGCAATTGTCCTGAACTTATGATATGCATAGTTGACTATAAGAAGTTAACAACTGATCATGAAGTCATATACATAGTGATCAACTGAAGCGCTACATTTTGCAATAGCTTCTAATAAAACCATCACCATTTCTAATCTTTAAATTTACACGTTAGATCTACATGTACATAAAATTATAAGTACAATTTGTGCAATATGTTTTAATTGTCCTAGTAGAACTGTTTTTCTATATTTAATTTGGTTATTCTAAATTCTCGAGATTCTTTCTCGATGTATATATAAATTTATATATTCTGACTCTGAGTAACTTACAACTTCAATCGATTGCAACTGGTCTGTCTATCCACAATATGCCTGTTAGATACTGTAGTCTCGACGTTACATAAAGTATAAGCATGGTGTAATTGAATAAGGTTACTATAAATCTAGTTACCGAATTCTTAGAATATATGCAACAAACTTACGGAAGAGAAGATCATATTTATATCCGGAATAAATATAATTTCTTATAATTACATATGTACGGTTATAGTGATATAAAGTATGGTTCTACTTGAACTTGCAGACCTCTCTACCGCGATAAACAACAGGGAAGGTTGTTTATGACCTTCTCCAAATATATGTATAACATATTAACTTTTACTATAGAAGTTCTTATTATTAGAAAATCAAGAATGATCCCTGATAATGAATCTTCTCAATTTTTGATATATAATAAGTTTATAAAAGAGATAAGTTTTGCTCATCAATCACTAAACAGATAAGCCAGTTGCAAGATGCAGTATTCCAAACCGTTTAACATGTATTCAAACAATCACAACAGTCATTTGGCCAACCAACAGTATATGAAGACAGATACTGATATATTCGATGGTCAGTTTCATCAACTGGTTGCTTTTTCACCATTTGTCACAGAGTTTCCTAATGGCGAATTTAATGATCCAAGAAAAAAACAACTACGAAGGTATGTTTCGGAAGCTCCATTATATTAACTACTAGTTATATTTTGAATGTGCATAGGATTAACATACTTACTAGAAAATCACCAACATCATGGGAGCCTCAAGATGATGTTCTCTTAAGGTTCTTGAAAGAAGAACAAATGCTTGGCTGGAAGGAAATATCATCTTTCTTTAAAAATAGGACGGCAAATGCATGCCAATTTAGATGGAGAAGGATAATGTGTGGCCATCAGAAGCAAGTCAGCGCCGGAGATATGCAATGTGGTAGAACTCGAGGCTACAATCCAAGGCCAATAAACATTAATACCGGCTTGGATGAGTGGACTACCGAAGAAGATAACTTATTAACGTCATTATGCAATAAGGATTTGAGACTTCGAGAAATAATTCTTTTGTTATCTTTCAAAAGGGAAGCTGATATAATTGAAAGAATCAAATATCTATGCTTAGATGAAAGGGTCTTTAATAATTCCAGCGTAACAACAGGGCAGTATTTACTTAAATATCAAATGAATGCCCCTTTACCAAACCGTGTTAAACTTCTACAAACCTCTCCACTCTCAGATTTTGTCATACATAGCGAACCCTACGAAAATAACAGTGGAAGTTATCAAACCATATCACCCCCATCTAATTTTTATTTATCTAACGGGATACAATCAGCTATTAAACCCAGAGGACCAGGACCATCAACCGTTTTACTAGAAAATAATAATGAGCCATACAGGCCTAGACTGCACCAATCTTCAATTTCACCATCTCCTACATATGATTCATTTTTACCAAGAAAATTTTCTAATATTTCTGATATTTCACTTTCATCTTATGAATCGAGATCATCTCTATCTGGATCAGATAGGGGTTCATCGATTTCATCAATTGATAGCTATAGTGAGCCACATGCCCCAAGGATGCTCCCTCCTATAAATGTCCCATCATTTCCTAATACAAATTCATTTTCCTTAGGATCAAAACAGCGGCAGCGAATATCGATATCAAAGGATCTAGAGAATAATAGTAATAATAATCATAATCAGATATCAATTAGTAGAAATACGACGGTAATTAGAAATAAAAAAATAACCTTACCACCCATAGCATCGATGCTACGAAAGTCATGAAACTCAATTATTAACATAATCTAAAAGCTATGACATCAATGATGTTAATGTTAATGTTAATGTTAAATTTTTTTTTTTTTAAACAAAAGTTGTGGAAATGATTTATTGAATGTTTATTATTCATCCTGAACTTTGTAAATGATTTTATTGTAATTGGATTGAATTGAGTTAATAATATAATTGATATAAATAAAAATTAAATAATATCAAAATATTTGTAATGAATTACTTGATCAACTTGTGTAAATTAGAGTAATTAATTATCTTACTTTTTATATATAACTTTTGACTTTCAAAGTTAATACTTGCGATCCATGACCAAATATAAGAGAATACATCAATATTGGATCACTACAAAGAACGTTACAATCAATTATTATAACGTTAATTAATCATGAGTATATTTATTAAAAGTATATCAGCGAAACAATATAAATAACTCAAAAACCACTTATATACTAATATTCAGCTTGTTGTAATAAACTCATTGAAAATTCAAAATTCCTCCATATCGCTTTATATAATGTATAGTCTTCATCAACGTTTTTGAAATAATCTAAAAAAAAGTCAAGGCTAATAAAATTCTCAATCATACACGTACATGTGCTTTTAAAACTTTTTAGTGAAAGCTAATTCATAAACATAACTGATAGCTAGTTTTGAATGTTCAGCCATATGTTTAAAATCGAGTCTATCTAAAGTATCTTTAGTGGAATGAATGAAAGGACTAGAATCTTCAAAAGCTGATTCCATGACAAAAGCACTTGGAAACCCAAATTTTGAAGCAGACGCATGATCCGAACACCCGTAACCACATTTAGTATCAACGGCTGGTATACTAAGATATTCATTGACAACAAGTTTGATAAAAGCAGTTAATTTAGGATATACAAAGTCAAAAATTACACCAATAGATTCCGGTTTACCATTATCGAAGGTTTTTTGGGTATATCCTGTCATATCCTGCTGTAGCATAGCAACAACTTGCTTCTTATCCTGTGAATATTTCCGGAAGATATCTTGACTCCCAAGAAGACCACCTTCTTCAGCAGAATACCAATGAAATTCGATGGTATTCTCTGGTTTAAACCCTGACTCCACTAAAACCCTGAATGCTTCAAGATTGGTGACTGTCCCACTACCATCGTCATCTGCACCGGGAGCTGGAAGTATACTTGGTAGAAAGAGGTTTGTAGAGTCCTGGTGAGCAGAAATTATGATAATTGGCCTATCTTCTGATGACCTGGTTCCTGGAATTTTAGCAATCACAGAAAATTGTGCCCAGTCATGCTTGAAGGATTTTACTGTAATATTAAGAGGTGGATTAGTACTTGCAATAGCCTCAACCTGTTCTTTCAACCAAGTAGAACTTTCCCTTCCCGTATCACTTTTGTAATAGCGAGTGTAAAAAGAAGAAAATTTGGCTAAATTCTCTTTCAAGTTATCTTCAGAAACATTAGTGAATAATGGGATAACTTCATCTTTATAATATACCTCTGTGGGGTAAACATAATCAGGAACAGTGGCAAATTCTGGTTCCTTGTTATAAAAAGATTTAGTAACATCAATGAAGTTGACACCTCTTGCTCTTAAGTTAATTTTTTCCCTTTCTTTAATCCACAAAGTTTTACCAACATCTGTCTGAACGAGTCTATCCTCCTCAGCGTCTGGCTCTCCTAAATAGCTGGGAAATAGAGAGTTAAGTCTCACCAAAAATTGTGAGCCAATAGGAATAGCAGCACATTGTAGAGCTAAAGTAAGGCCTACAAATAAGATAGATAAGTTATATTTCATTTTCTTAGGGGAACAAGTAAAATGAGGTTTTACCAAGAAGAATTATTTACATGTTGGTGTCTGGATATCATAGATGAGCCGTGACAGTTACCCGGACAATTGGCTAACTTTAAGCTTCCACTATTGTAAAAAAAGGCCTAGGTTTTAGAAATAATTATATTATATGGATTATATCTTTTTCTTCAAAATTAGATAGGATTTATTTCTCCTAAACGTCCTAAAGACACTAAATCATCCAATCCCTCATGATCTATTGTATTATTACTATATTTATTTTTAATCGAATCTTCAACTGAGCCGATGACCGTATTTGTTAAAGCATACAGACTACCACTCTCATTCTTGCCAATAAACATTGCTTCTGAAGAATTTTCTTGGTTCATAGTTAGTGTATCCTGAGGGGTAGATAGATTTGGAGGTGATAGAAAATCCGACTCATATAGTGGTAAATCAAACTCTTGCGTCCAGAGATTTGTAATGGGAAGATCCATGCTATTATTGATGCTGCCTGATTCATATGAGTGAGAAATATATGATGGTGTATAGTATGACTTATCATAATTAGTCTCAGCTATTTGAGGATAATTTAGTTCGGATACTGAATACATGCTTGATAATTGATTAGATAAATCTAAATGTGCATTGTTAGGACCAATGTCTGGACATACATCAGAGTTAGAATCTAGTGCTGAAACTGTCATCACATTAGGAAGAGTTTTTCCGGGTACTGCATTATCGGAAATAACAATATCCATTTTAGTTCGTTCATACATATCCGATGGATTCATAGATGGAAAATCTGGTGTACAAGACACGTTAAGAGTGCTCGGTGAACTATTGCAATTGGTGGATGAATTTATACCATAATCAATTGAATTCTGCAGTGATGTAGGTTCAAATGATCCCTTATTCATTTTTATAGATCCTTGTGGTTTCCTAGCACGTCGCTTTTTTGTTGATGGAGCTGTTATTTCATCATCATTATCATCTTCCAGCTCTTCAATTCTTCGAAAACTTGTAGTAATTGGAGCGTCTTGTGTATAATAAAGATTTTTGAAGAGACTTGTAGGTTGTAATCCCCAACAAATATGCGTTATGCCTCTTTCTCGCAGGACAGACTCAATTTTTTCGGCCAATCCACGAACATAATTATTTGATTCCCATTTGAATGGTAGTTTAAATATTCTTATAGCTAAAGTTTTTAACATATCGTAAGCTTGTACTGTTAACGGAGATCTTTGAACCACTTCATCTGCCCGGGATAAATGATATATAACATCAGACAGTGAATTAGCTACTTCAAATAATTTAATTTGTAAACCTGGGCCATTTGCTTCATATGCAGTATGATGAAGATTTGATGTTGATATTAGAAGATCTCTAACAATACTTAATGGTAAGGATGGAGCCATTACATGATCATCTCCCGGACTCAAATAACCATATAACACACACAGTTGCCACGTTAATGTTCTCATCCAATTTTGTGTAACTAACACATTTGCCTTTTGTAAATCAGAGTAAGCAACAATAGCTGATTCTAGTTGAACATTTTCTAAATTATTTTGTATATTTCTTAACCATTCTTTTGATCGTTTCGTAATTCTATTATGATCAATTTCATTCCAATTATCAAAAAATGAATTGTCAGGTACAGAGAAAACTTTAATTATATTTATAAACCCTATTAAACGTTCAGGTTCAGGTTCAAAATCAGTTGTTGGTAAATCAATTGTTGGATATAAAACAACTGGAATATCATATTGAATACTTGTGAATCTTTCAGTAACGAATAGCATATAGTAAATTTTTGATAATAAATGCTGTTCTTCCACTGTTTTAGATTTAAATTTCGACATTTTGTGTAGGCCAAGTACATGTGCAAATGAAATTGCTTCACGAAGGTAAATAATAGCGGTGCGATGATAACCCACTACATTAATATAATAATTCGACAAAAAGAAGGATGTCAATAAGTTTGTATAAGATATCTTTTCTTTATAGTTTAAAAAATGTCGAGCTTTTAAACATTCAGCAACAAATTCAACCATATCATATTGGGCGAATGCATAAGAATCAGGATCATTTAAGAAAGACATTTGAATCAAATTTGTTGCACACATCGCTGTCACTAAACTATAGGTTTGCAAGAATTTGTTTTCAGCCTCAAGAAGTTCAAAATGCTTGATTCCATTTTCAACACCATTGTTTGAGTTTCTTGCTTTATGAAGTCTTGCTTCATCATGTTTTAATCTTCCAATCAGATGATCGATTGAAACTACAGGCCACACGTTATAAAACCATTTTTCATAAACAGAAAGACATTTAATCAGAACATTACTTGGTATAATCTTAAGGGCAGCTGGCTTATAGATGAGATGACCATTTCTATCAGGGACTTGAACCGAAAAAGTAAGACGTGGATCGATTTTAATTACAGGAGATATATCACAAGAAATATAATCCGAGTCCAATAATGGAGTCTGACTTTTCAAACCATCGATAGCTTGGGGATATAAGTTATCCTTACCATTTTTAGTTTTGAAGTTGTTTTCTGTTAACTTTTTTCTGGCACCTTTAGGTCCACTCTTTTTATGAACTTTGTTATAAGTGCATGTTTCTTTCCTCCTTCTACAAACCACACAGGGATGACCACCATCACACTTCACCTTTCGAGCATTACATTCATCACATGCTGTATGTCTTTGTTGAGGTTGAGGAAGTCTTGCCATTATTTCTTTGGAGTAGTGAGCGTACAGCTAACATATTACTCGTTTGCCTAGGGCTCATGGATGCACGCACATGACTGAATGGCCGGATGTTTCTTCAAACACTTTGTAAATAAGGTGCTTACCAAAAAAAAAAAAACATGAGACCTTCACTGATATCTCTGGTGAGGCCTAGAAGATTGCCTAGAAATGTTTCTCCAATAATGCCACCTTTAGCCCTTTACCGAAGAATCCTGAGGGCCCATATTAAACATTTGGACCCTGATATGAGAGCCTTAGGAGATGATTATGTGAAGAGTGAATTTCGTTTACACAAAAATATTGATAATCCTTTACATATCATTGGCTTCCTTACCACTTGGCAGAAGTATGCTGATACTATCGAGGGTGAGAATTGGAAAGAACAGAAATTAGATATGGAACAGATTAGTAAGATGTCTGAAGATCAAATAATTCAGGTATGAATATTTTTTTTAAAAAAAATAATTTTTATTTTTGAAACCCAATATGATTCACTCTAACGGATATTAATAGTTGTATGAACTTATGAAGTCGACTAAAGGAGAAGAAGATATAGATCCAAAACTACAAAATCTTGTGGATCAGGCAGTAAAGTCATAGATTATTCAGTTATTCTTCATCTTGTTATAAAATTCATTTGCAATCGGATCCATATTTTACTGTATATAATATATAATATGTTCTCCAGTTGAGCAATGAATTAATAATCAACGGTTCATGTTTTTTTCAGGTGTAATTCAGCATTAGTTAATCGATGGCATCATGTACTATTCATCTTGTTTGCTTGTTTATAACTGATTAACTTATATCATATATCCTTATATTATTATAGAAATATGATTAGGAGAGAAATCCAAGATGGATATCGATATATCGATCTGATTATTTGCACGTATAGTCGTGTACCAAAAAGAATATTCGAATGCATAGAATAAATATATCATTTATTCAAATTTCTTATTGATTATGTGTATCAGATTCATCACTGGGTAACCAAATATTTAGTTCTATCTGTTGATCTCATACCTCTAGTATTTCATTAATATTCCAAACTATTTTGCTTTTCGTTCCAACATTAAAAGTCAAACTTGCTATATGCCTAATATGTTTAAGTCAACTATCAAAAATATCAGGTACTATAACTATATATTATAAGAGTATAAATTTGTAAATAGTTATACGTTTACTTCACACTCAAGAATAAATAATTGTAAGATTTATACCTGATAATGATATTTAATTAATACAAAACGATACCTTATAATTAAGCTTATTTTGCTTGCTTCTGTGATGATCGGATTTATCATATTTGGAAAATCGATTCACTATATGGCCATCTCAATCGACGATATTGTTTATAATACTATAGGGATCTTGAAAAATCCAATAGTTTCAATATTATGCCTTTCAGTCTCATTGTATGTCTGGATCCTTTTACAACTACTTTACCTGAATTCTAACCAAAATATATATATATATATAATTTCAGCCTTTACAACCCATTATATGCATTACCACTTATTATCTTTCATCTTGGTAACTCATTTTTTAAACTAAACCTTTATGTTCGAAGCCCTCATTACAAAGGCGTATCTTACTGGCACCTAAAATCTACGGATGTTGCTGTGATCACTGGAGGTGCCAATGGTTTAGGTAAAGTCTGTGCAACAGAGTTATCATTACGTGGTGTAAAAGTTGCAGTCATTGATCTAGAACCAATAACACAAAGAGGAATAAAAGGGTATAAATGTGATGTTTCAAATAAACAGCAACTTTTAAATATATTAGATGAAATTAATAAGGATTTTGGTTCTATTACAATTTTAATTAATAATGTTGCAATAAAAGTGAATAGTGATATTATGTCATATAATGATGAAGAGTATGAAAATGTTTTTAAAATTAATCATTTTTCATATGTTTGGATTACAAGAGCACTTTTACCATCGATGATGAAACAGAAAAGAGGATTTATTGTTACAATTTCAAGCGTACTTGGTTATATTTCACCAGCCAATTTATCGTCATATTCTGCATCAAAAGCTGCAACAATTATGTTTGCTGAATCATTACAACAAGAAATGAAAGATAAACCATGGATAAGAACACTATTATTTACACCTGGGCAGTTGAATACAAAAATGTTTTCCGATGTTGTACCCCCAAATAACTTCTTAGCTCCTTTGGTAGATGTTAATAGCTTAGGCAAAGAAATTGTTGGTATGATTGAAAGGGGAATAACTGGTGAAGTTTCAAGGCCGTTATATGCTAACTTTTTAGTTCTAATAAGATGTTTACCTTGGTGGATACAACAATTACTAAGGAAATTATCTAAGGTTGATTCAAGTGTACCTATGAGAAGACAATCAAATGGACATTAAATTAAACGAAATATTGTTGCGTAAATAGATTATGTAGATTTAAATGTCAATATCAGATATACTGATCGTTAAAACATGACATACTTTGTGAAAAAACAGGTTTTGTATTAACATGGGTACCTAAAACTAGTAGATGTCAACATACTGGTCAGCATTCAACGTAGCTGTATCCGATGTGATACTAAATGCAATTGTAATACATCAGAGTAGTTATTCTATATCTTGTTTAATATAATAGAACTATTTTCCGAACAAACAAACCCATATATAAATATAAAACATTTCATGATAGATGGATATAAGGCCTTATACCTAAAATTATAGCTATTATACTTGAATTAATATGGAATGATACTTAGCGAGGTTTTTGTTCCTTTTTCACCTGATGAAATTTCGAAGTTAAAGAGATTTACTAAGAAATTAATCATCAGTTGCTCATGCGATAACAATATAATTGAACACTATAGTAGATATTACCAATATATATGACAGATATCTTCATAAATTTTTTATCGTTTCACGATGCAACTTCTTAAGAATATCATAATACATTTGACTGTAGAGGACTTATCATTTCAGAACCCGCAATTAAGTTAAAGATAATAGTTCTATCATGTTCATATTGTGATATATTTTGAAGATTGGATGTGGATAGTATTATGCATATGCATATTACTATATCTTATGTGCCTTAATTGCCCGATACAGCTAACGGGTGATGTTTTGTGCGATTTGGGCGTTGCGTTTTTAATCAACTCACGAAGCATATTTTGATTGCGAAGCTTTAAATTAAACTTTTTGCCTACAAACAGGGATTTTCTTTAAAAATCGGGGTTTGTAAAATATCCATTAAGTTAAAATTTCTAGTAATGCAGTGACGCTATTATCTTATCGCTTATAATTAAGGGGTTTATCTCGAATCATAAGTAGTTAAGAACTAGCACAACGAACATCTCATCCTTTCAGCTTCAAACTGAACTCTTTTTTTAAAAAATATATTTATATCAAAGCCCGGGTAACTGTGAGCAAAATTATATACTTAAAACAAAAATATACATGATAAACTAGACATGGATTTCATAATCACATTATAAATATATTAACATCGGTGTAATTGGAATTGATATTTCCTAATTTAATTAGATGTCTGACCTTTTCTATAAAAATGTTAAAGTAAAATTTAATTAAGACGAAATCCGAATGCACTTACTGAGCTTCGCGTTTGTCGCAGCGTAATGCATATGCTATTACAATCTGAAAGAGGAAATTCACTTGTCATTCTTGAAAACTTATAAAGATTAGAGTTATCTATGTCATTAGTTCGTTAAAAAGGAACTGAATAGAACATCCATTTCTAGCCATAAAAAGGAATATTGAGACATAAGTTCAATTCATAGCTTAGCAGATATAATATGTATATAAATATTAATTTCTGCTTCTAGTGAAAAATATTAATATTGTCGTTACAGCTGCAAGTGCAGAGACTTCAAACGCGATTCATTTTAGGTTTAACTCCATTTATATCTTAAACTAAAATTATTAATTGATATATAAGAAGAGATTTAACCCCAAATTTATTCAATTAACTGTTATAGATTGAATATTGTAGTATACTATTTCAATTTTCTGCAATATAATGTCTCCAGCATCTACTGAACAAAATGATTTTAAACCTACTAAAAACAGCATTTCAAGTAAGGTAAGTAATATCAATTATCTTAATAAGTTATTATGATCATCTACGACCAACCGTCAAGCTTATTACTTGGAAATTATTACACAATTGCAATTTGTTATGACACCTCCACATGTATAAAATTCTAACATAATTTTATATTTAGGTTCTTCTCAGTGCTTATTCTCTGCTGATTATATCTTTAGATCTTAAGGCACAGCATAAACAAAAATGGAATGTTTTTGGAACTAAGTTTATTCCATTTACCTTCAGTTCAGAAGAAGCGATTCATCATTTACGAAATCTCAAACTAAATATTGAAACAACAACTGAAGTAAAAATTGCTTATTGTGAAATTAATTCGGAATCGACTGCAAAAAACATTTTACACCGGTTTGTGTCTGCCCATTTAATTCATTGTCCAATAGATAGAACAAGAACAGACCCCAAATCAAAGGTGCTATTGCAACCAACTCCAAAAGGTGTTGCAATTTTAGAAAACTTTTGTTTGGAATTAAATGTTATGCCCAATGCTCTACCAGATATTTTAAAATCTTCCTATAATACAATGAATCTAGAATGGTTTAAAAGGAAAGAAGAAACAGATAAAATAATTTATTCAGAGAAAATCATATGCAAATTATTGGTCTCTTTAATGGGTCCTAAACCAAATGCTTACAGCTCCAAAAATAACTCCGATCCAATTTCCAGTTATTTAACAAAACCAAAAATGATAAAGCTACTCTCGATTGATGGGAAATCAATAAATAAAGATCAAGAAGATATTAACGACGATGCAAATGAAAACGAAATATCTCCTTTCGCCCATCCTTTTTTCACTCATCCTGACTCAGAATCCTTATCTCAATATTATGTATCAACTGAAGGAATTAGAGTATTTAAAAATAAAAAGTTTATACCATCAAACATTGAAATTCCTTACGTTTTTACAGGTAGAGCAATTCATCAATGGTTAAATGATTGTACAAATTTAGCACATCCATCAGAAGTTTTTTATATTGCGAATTTATTTATAAAAATGGCTTTCCTAATTCCTATAATGTTGGAATCATCAATAAGTAATTTAGATATATTTCAAAATTCAAGGGATTCATTTTATATGTTGTCAAGAAAAGGGCTAAATTTCGTTAATTGGCCAAAAAAGTTTAAAAATGAACTCATTGAACAACCATTAATGAAAGATCTAGAATCTAATATCCTGGGAACCTCTATAGATATGGAGAAAAAGTTAAAGTTACCTATCATAGAAGAAACATCAACAAACTCATTAATTAAAGTTGAGCATTTTCTTAATGATAATATCAATTCAGAAGTATCTGACTCACAATTACAATCACCAGGAAGTATATTACCTATAAAGTTAGAGTCAATAAAAAGACATGATGTTTTAGAAAAGAATTGTCCCAAGAATATTAATAATTCAAGTCCGATATCTGATATTGACGATCGTCTATCTGCCCAGAGTATCAACAGAGAAATCAAAGAGGAAATACACGACTTACACAACCCTAGTACCAATACTAGTACAGAATCTTTATTTGATCCATCAAACAATGTTCTCCCACTTAGACATATTGTTAAAGATCCAAAACTTTTACAGAAATTCCAAGAATTTATCTTAGAGGTGGATGGCATGAATAATAGCTTTTATTATGATATATTAAATCTTTATATATCATTAGTTGAATATAAAAACTCTGTTAAAATACTTAAGCGAAACTTACAATCGAAAAGAAGATTTGAAAAAGAGAATTTTAGAGCTAGTTTCATCACTGAAGAAATTATTTATAATAATAAAAAAAAGAATCATGAAATTGAAATAACTATATCAGAAATAATTTTTAAAATAAAAGATATTTTTGATTCTTTTAATTCGATTGATGAGTTTAAATCGGAAAACAATTCAGAATTTTTATATGAACGATTACAAAAGGAAATGGAAGAATTGGAAGTTTCGATTATGGATGAAATTGATTTTTCAATTAGATTATCCGGATCCTCAGTACCCGATTACTCATTATCACATTCTTCCACAACCTCGTCGCTTTCATCACTTTCTTCATTTACTTCCAAATCTTTTAATACCCATAAAAGATATGACATAATTCCTGATTATGATGATGAAGGCCCATTATCAAAAAGAAAATTGATATCAAATTCTCACTCATCATTTTATGATTACGAAGCATTTGGTAAACCTTGTATCGCATCTGTTGTTGAAATATCTGGAAATGTAAAACCATTAATAAAAATTTTAAACGTACCAAAAAAGAAAATTTCAGACTTAGACTTAAATTCAAATTCATCTCCAACTTCTACAGATACTGAATTTTTCATATCTCAAACCACGCCAGATTCAAAATCATATTCATCACCATCACCATCACCATCACCTTTATCATCAAACTTGAGATCGCCAAGAACTCCAGACATTAATCCTTCAACATTACGCTACGAAACTCCAGAATCATCACCAAAATCATTTGCTACTCCAATTGGTGGTGGTAGATTTGTTAATATTTTAAAATTAGACCAACTAAGAGAATTTAATTTTACATCCAATCAAATTCTAAAGAGTGTACAAGTTAATAATGAAAAGTTTAACATGATTAACATGACTACCCCGATGTTTAGAGATCTTAGACATAATATGTCAGATTTACTGGAAACTCTGATCACTCTTGAAGTTTGTTCTACTCTTCTAAATTAACTAGGTATGTCATAAGAGTCAATGATTACTTACTACTTAGTGTTTTTATACATAATTACGTTGTATTTCTATTTTTTGATTATTCAATTTATTTAATTTTTGTTTTGTATTTTTTTGCAAAATTTATGTTCGATGTTTTCGCAAATTTACGGTATTCAGTTTTTATCTTTATTTGCTTTGTTTTAAAATAAATAATTCCAATTGTAATTTTAAATAGGGTATATGATACTAATATATTAATTCATATAGATGATTAGAAGCAAATCCCGTCATTACTAAATTAGTATACATGCCGCAATTCAGCACCTTAACTGTCAAGTAGCAATAGCAATAACATGAACTTCCAAACTGTAGCTGTCTACTTATATTGTCAAATTCTTTCTTAAGCTCCTTTTCAATAAATAAAAATTTCCTTGTTTTCTGTTCGCAAAATGTAGCTACAGTGATAATACGAATTACGTAATGAATAGAAATTCTCCCTATTATGCGATTTGTTTCTGCCTTTATATACGAATTGTATAGCTGCTGCAAACCTATATATATTATAATACATCCCATGTGTGTATATTTAGGGCTAAACCCTATATCACTCAAACAGTCACATACATGCGTTGTGAGTATATGTAGTACCGACTGCGCATCATACATCACACCTCAACACTTAGATCATAATTTGAAAATTGGAACTTGGTGGTACAAAAAGAACATCAAAATGTCTGAAATCGATCACGAAGAAACTGTTCCTGTTGAAGAGGTTGAAGAAATTGAAGAGGAAGAAGTTGAACAACTTCCAGAAGTTCAACTTGCAACTGCCCTTCCAGAAGACGTCAAAGCTGCTGCTGGTTCTGTGAAGTTGTTTAACAGTTGGACTTTTGAAGATGTCACTATTAAAGACATTTCTCTCACAGATTATATTCAGATCAGACAACCAGTTTTCACATCACATTCCGCTGGTAGATATGCTGCTAAACGTTTTAGAAAAGCACAATGCCCTATCATTGAACGTTTAACTAACTCCTTGATGATGAATGGCCGTAACAATGGTAAGAAATTAAAGGCAGTAAAGATTGTTAAGCACACCCTTGAAATTATCAACATTACAACAGATCAAAATCCTTTACAAATTGTTGTTGATGCCATTATCAATACAGGCCCCAGAGAAGACTCCACAAGAATCGGTTCAAGTGGTACCGTTAGAAGACAAGCTGTTGATGTTTCACCATTAAGAAGAGTTAATCAATCAATCTCTTTATTAACTATTGGTGCTCGTGAAGCCTCATTTAGGAACATCAAAACTATCGCCGAGTGTCTTGCTGAAGAGTTAATTAATGCCGCTAAAGGTTCCTCTAACTCTTATGCTATTAAGAAGAAGGATGAATTAGAACGTGTTGCCAAATCTAACCGTTAGAGAAATATATATTGTTGGGATATTGCTACATGTCTTGCTCACATTTATTCCTTATGACTGCTTAATCGAAAATATCTTCCCTCTTATTAATGTTTTCAACTAATGTAAAGCCATATTTTTTTCCTTGTGCCAGTATTCGCTAAAGTTATAGATTTACTACCTGTATTTCCATGAAAGATCGGATTATGATTATAAGTTATAATTAATTATCTTATTAATAAGACAGTTGCAAAAATAAATTAAAATTAAAATTAAATTAAATGTACTTAGAACATTAAATATATATTTACTTTATACCCAACCCAATTGCAAACTTCTAGCTATAACTATAGCATTGGGTTTGATGTTCATTGATGAGCAGCATCCTTTGCAATTTGTAACAAAGTACTAAATTCTCCGCTTTGCTCACACATGCTTTTGAAAATTGATCCATCTTTTGAAATTAAATTAAAAGGTGAATCATATTCAACAACTTCACCTTGATCTAGAACTAAAATAACATCATAATCAATAATACTTTTCAGTCTATGAGCAATTGTAAGAATTGTGCTTTTTGAAAACTCATTTCTAATTGCTCTTTGAATTTTAGAGTCTGTTTTATAATCAATTGATGCTGTTGCCTCATCAAGCATCATTATTTTAGGTGATCTTAGTAAAGACCTTGCAAGACACAATAATTGTCTTTGACCTTGTGATAAATTCGATCCACCATCCGACACAATATTCTCTAAATTTAAGAATTGATTAATATTATCTTCTTCACCATCTTCCTCTCCACTTATAATTGGTGTATTGTTAATGGTAATACTAGAATTTGAATCGGGTACCTTATCAATTAAACTAACACGTCTTAAAGCTTCAAATATTGCAGAATCAGTAAATTCGTTAAAGGGATCAACATTTGTCCTAATTGTACCATTAAATAACGTGGGATCTTGAGGTATAATAGTAATAGCTTGCCTTAAATCTTTTAATGAAATTTTTGTAATATCAATACCATCAATAGCAATTGTACCAGTTTCTGGTTCTAAAAATCTAAAAAATGCTGTAATAATTGTTGATTTACCAGCACCAGTTCTTCCAACTATACCAACTTTTGTCATCGATTTAATATTAAATGTAGCATTCTTAATAACTTGTGGTAAGTTTGGAGCATAACGTAGTGATAAGTTTTTAACATCAATTGAACCATTATCTGGCCAGGATGCTCTTGGAATTATTAAATCTTCAGAATTCTTATATCCTTCCTCATTTTCAATTTTCAAATATTCAAATATTCTTTCAACTGAATTCATTGTCATTTCTAAACTTGCAATTAAATTAACAAGTCTAAATGCTGAAGAACTAAACGAAATGGCATATGTTAAAGAAATGCCTGCTAATCCTGCATCAATATGATCAATATTTAATAAAATCAATGACCCCGAAAAGAACACAACAAAAGCACCAAGTAAATTAATTCTAATAGATAGCCATCTATTACTAACAACGAGATAGAAATAGGTTCTGTTGTTTGTATCAATACGTGATAATGAACCTCTAATAAATCTTCTTTCGTCACCATACGCTCTAATAGTCGAAACACCAATTAACGTTTCGCCGAAATGTTGAAATATTGGGCTTCGTGTAATTGAATTTAAACGCTTTAAGTCTCTTGATGTAACAATATAATATGATGCAACAAAATAGTAACTACCACAAATGACAATTGCGACAATCAAAAATTGTGGGGTTATAAAAGCAATTAACATTAAAGTCATCAAACAATTTAAAAAAGATGAAAAAACTCTATCTAAAACTTGAGCAACCTGTCTATCAATAGCTGAAATATCTTGGGAGAATCTATTCACAATTCTACCAACTGGTGTTGAATCAAAAAAACGAATTTTTGCCAATAAAATTCTATTAAGTAATTTTTGAAACAAACGATTCGATGTATCTAACGCAGCAAATGCTAAAAATATCATTCTTGAACTCATTATTAAACAATTTAGAACACCAATTAATGTGTAAATAACCATATAATACAAGTGACTATGGGTGGGTGATGTTGAAAGTGTCTGTGTATTATTATTTGATAACGAGTATATCTGTGAATTTTCGCCATTAAGCCAATTATTTGAATAATATAAAATTGGAACATTGATATATTCTTTAATTAATGTTACTGTTGTTGTAGTAGCTGTAAGAATCATCGATGAATCAGCAACATTATCTGATTTTGAAGCCCATGCTCTAACCCACCAGCTTGATAAAAACATAGTTATTTGAGACCCAAATAGTAATATGAACATAATAACTAAATAGGTCCATGATTTAAAACTTTTAATATAAGCTTTGTATACTTCAATTGAAACTTTACCATTTTGTTTATCTTCTTCTTTTATCAATTTTCCACTTTCAATGGTTTTTTTAATATCTAAGGAACTATCAGATAATTTAATATTATTTTCACTTGATTCATCTTCATAATCATCATCATTGTTTAATAAACTAGCTTTGAGCCTTTCATCTGCACCCAATGACCCATTTTCAACGAGATATTTTGGTTCGCCTTGAGATTTAATAATACCATTTTCTAATAAAACAACCCAAGATGCCTTCTTAACACATAAAGCAATATTGTGAGTAACAAGTATAACAGTTCTATTTTTGATTAATTTCCCAGTGATTGCATGATTATAAATCCATTTGGATGTATGAGAATCAACAGCACTTAAACAATCATCAAGAATTAAATATCTTGCATGTGAATATAATGCTCTTGCTAATGAGACTCTCTGTTTCTGCCCCCCCGAAAGAGCAATACCCTTTTCACCGATTTCTGTTTCATCACCAGCTGTTAGGATTTCTAAATCTTTATTTAGACCACACGTTGTAATTACTTGATTATAACGATTTTCAATAAATTTTGAGCCAAATAAAATATTATTCTTAATGGTATCATTTAATAGCCAAGCAGTTTGTGCACAAAATGCTACTGATTCTTTTAAACCAGTTTTTTTATCGATTGTTAATTCTTCTAATGGTTGAACACCTGGTAGAAATACATTTCCTGAAATTAAATCCATTTCACCAAGTAATGCAAATAACATTGATGTTTTACCTGAACCAGTTGGTCCAGTAATAATATTTAATTTACCTTCTTTAAAAGTGATATTTAAATTTTTCAATTTAAAGGCATTGTTTGATTTAATATCCCAAGAAAATGAAGCATCATCATTAAACCCAATTAAAGGATCATTTAAACCAGGAGGTCTTGATAATTGCCTAAATTTATCAGTTTCAGGTTCAGATAAAAATGATCCAATTCTATCTAATGATACCTTACTTTGAACAATACTTGAAAGCATAGCACTTATTTCCATTAATGGTTCTTGTAATAAATTAAATAATGTTAATGATGTAAAAGCAATTGGAGTTGTTAAACGTTGTTTTGCTAAAAATATAAAACAACCGAATGAAACAAAAGTAACAATTGTACTTGACATTGACATTAAGAACATTATTGGTAAAATCCTAACAAAAACACTTTTAATATATTTGATTTCTTTATTTCTAATTTTCATTATTTTTTCTTCAAAATTATTTTCCCAAGAGAAATATTTTATAATTCTTATTGATTGTAACATTTCATTAATTGATAATAATCGTTGATCAGAAATTTTCATTAATGATCTTTGTGCGTTATTAACTCTTCTAAAAGCAAAATATTGAAAGGGCATTAGAATTATAAGTGAAAATGTACCGATTATTGAACTCCAGCCTAATAAATTATAAAGTAAAAACATTGCAATTATTGCTTTTAAAAAACTCGTTATGAATAAGAATAAATTAGCAGTTAAAGTTGATACTGAAAATGCATCTGATGACATTAAATTTATAATTTTACCCATATTTGGTGAGCCCTCTTCCGAATCTTTTGATCTCTCTGATCTCTTTGATTCTTTTCTTGGAGCATTTAATAGTTCAGCATTATGATTATTTTCTTCATCTTTGTGTGCAGTTGGATTAACAGTTTTTAATCTTAAAGATTTTGAGTAAATTTCACTTATTAAAATAGATCTTAATTGCATTGATAAATGCCTTGCAATAAATGCTAATTGACCACCAGCAATTGAACCTAAAAATGTGAACAATAACATTAATGAAATTAAAATCCAACTAATATTTTTATTAGGATATGATGATGGATTTTGAACAAATTCTAAAAATTTCTTTAATAACAAAGCAGGAGCAAAATCAAAAATTGTTTTAACTATTGACCAAGATATTTGTAAAAATAAAGATTTTGAAAAATATAAAAATATATTTTTTATAAATGAGATTTTTTTACCTGCATTATTTTTAAAATTATTAAAACGAATTAATATTGTTAAAGGTTGATCATCAATTTTTGTATCCCAAACTCTTGAAACAATTAGCGGTGTCTTATAACCTTCTTCAAGTAAAGGGCCAATCCAACTAAACATAATTATTGAAAACAGACTACTATTTGGTTCGGGAGATGGAGTTAAACCTCTTCTAACAGTTTGAACATTTGGTTTATCTCCAACATTAATTGAGTAATTATCAATTACTAATAGCAAGTTAATTATAAAAGTTGCATGAAAATGTAATTCGGTTGAAGTTTTGGAATATGATCTAGCTAATATAGCAGTTATTGGTAACATAATTGTATAGATTGTAGTGGAATGATTCCATAATGATGGAAGTTTATTATTTGCTATAACAGAAGAATCGAAAAATCTGATACTACCTAATATTAATATATATAACCATACAGAAGAAAAAACCAAACTTGAAGTTGAAATTTTTTCTCTTGATTGAAAAATTGCTGTATTTGAGGCTTGTAAGATCAACAAAATTTCTTCCAGAGCAAATAAAACTCTTTCGGTGTTTGAACGGTGGATAATCACGCTTTTCGTTTCTTCGGTTTCAACATTTTCGTATAACTGTGTAACATCAAAATGAGATAGTTTAATTTTTTCACTATAGGCATCCTTTGAATTAGAACGGGAGCCTGATGATGAAGTGGAATGGGAACTTGATGAAGAGGTAACCTCTGAACCAGATGATGAAATTGAATCGGAGCTTGACGACAAAATAGAATTGTAAGAAGTCGTATTGGCATCAATAGTATTGATGTTTACACGCACGCCCCCATCTGACTTGGCTGGTAGATCGGGGAAAGAAGTTAATAACGGTTGAGTTTCATCGGCAGAAATTTTATTTTCAACTGTTTTAGACTTTAAATTATTAAGCCTCTTATATTGAAAAACAAGTACAGAAATGGAGGTGGTTACGACCAGAATGGGGATTAATGTTTCCAGATATCTTTTTCTAAAACACACCGAGAAATCGTCCTGATATAGTATTGGACATGAACCCATTTCTGCTGATATTCAGAAGTTTTAGCCAGAAAAAAATAAGTCTTAGCCTTCTTTTATACAACCCCGATTACGTAAGTTCTTATGCATCCCGCGCTGTGATTGGTGAGATACAGAGGAGATATCGGATGTAGTTATCTGACGGAGGTATCGGGAGTAACGTCAGCATCACGTCGTTTAACTGCAGGCGGCTATATTTCAATTTGGTTAATCTGTAGCAGGACACCTACAGTGGTACCGGTAATATCGGGTTTAATAAGCAATATCCGAAAGATCACATGGACACCTGGAGGTTAACGTCAATGGCATCACCCACACGAACATCCCCCGAGTTGGCGGTTGGGGTATTTCTAGTGACTTCATATATTGGTTTTTGTTGTTTCTAGATCTCCTTCGTAGCTTAACAAGCTGATCAGTATATGTTTTTTTTTTTCATTTTGGGATTGTTACCACTAGGAGTACTATGTAAAAAAGAGCTTGAGTTACCCGGCTCTAATTAAAACTAATTCGATATGATAGATCTTGTTAAAAAGAAGAATAGTTCTAAAAAGAAGATTTACTTTAAATTTTAATTTTTGTTTACCCCTGGACTAGGTATTAGAAGATGAAGAAGAATGGACACTTGTTTATCGTAAATGGCAAAAAGTTTAGATCCATCTCGAATATAATTATTACTGGTTAGTTGCGTATTATATATAGTTGATGTAAGTATATCTTAAAAACAAAAGATATTACAAGTTGGTCAAAAACATCATAAAAACCGTAATTATAATTACTTCAATTTAGAAAAAATAACATTCCCCATCCATTTTATTCATATATATATATATAATTATATTAATATTCCTCCTTTTAAAAACTCAAAAACATAATACTAATTGTGAAACATAAAGTTATAAAAAAACATAATGTAAAAAGACATAAAAAAAAGTTATAGARGTATTCAGAGATAATTACTAACGTGAAGGGTATAAAAAGCTACTAAATATATCACAACCACTATCAACAATGTGACTTTCATTTGTTTGCATACTCATTGCTGTGATAGGTATAGATTTAGTAATTCCTTCACTTTTATTGTTCACTTTAATACCTAAGGTTGATCCAACAGTTGATACAAAAGAATTTGAAATATCAGAGTCTTCAGTTAAATCCGTTCTTTCAGTTGTTATTGTAGTTACTGAACCAGAACTTAATGACGACATGCTATCAATTGTTATATTCGAATTATTCCTTTTTATATTTTGTGTTGACATAGATGGTACTGACATTGGTCTTGCAGATGTAACAGGATGATAATTAATGGCCGTATTCGGTGATGGAGTATTATCATTCATATGTGTCATTTGTGATTGTAATATTGGCCCAGATGAWGATCTTAATGAATTATTCATATTATGATAATAATGTGAGCCTAAATTGAAAAGGTTTGAAACATCTAAATCATTAAATGTTAATCCAACATCAAAATCRATCTGTGCACGCGATAATTTTGAATTATCATTTCTATTTCCATTTCCTTTATTGATTTTATTTTCATTGATATTTATATTTGATTCAGTTAAAGAATCTAAAAATAATAAATCATTAATTGCATCAGATTCTCCTAAATTTAAATCCGTTTTTTTGACTTTATTAACTTTTTTTTTAAATGGGATTCTATTCAAAGGCATGCATTAATAGTCATGAGGTTAGTGTTGCAGCTTTAGAACGACTCTGGATTCCACACTCTAAGACTAATGAACTAATTGAAGAAACAAGTAAACTTCAAATAGATTCATCTGGTGGTTCTAATACCCAAGCTAACGATCTTGGTGTTGTATTTTCTTTACAATCATCATCCATATTTTCAGTAAACTTCTAATAACATTATTAACAGTGAAAAATGATCAATTTGGCCAATAATCTCTCTATCTAAAAAGATTGGACCATCTTATATATAATACAACGTACACATGTGATTTTAATTATTATTACAAATTTGAACTTGGAGATTGACTGACTTTGGAATCTATAACTTTATCTTGGGAACTTTGGGACAGCAAATGAGTTTTTATTTTGTATCTATTTCGGGATAATCGGATATAACATGCTCTAGATCTATCTATCAGCAGAAAGGCATGTTAATTTTTACTGGTATGATATCAACCTGAAAAATTATATAAAATCATTATTAT
>BCKZ01000031.1:66909-110339 GCA_001600815.1 Alloascoidea hylecoeti | reverse complement strand
GATATATCTGCTTCGGAAAATCTTTCTTGAGGGCCAAGTTTGACATCCAATATACCACCCAAGGTCAATGCCGTTGTTACTCTAAGGTCATCTAATTGCGATAATGCTGTCTCCAACCAAATACTTTCTGCTTCGAATTTTAGTGTCTCACCATTGATAAATGAAGTTGTGTAAAAATAATCACCCATTTGATTTATCTCGGAACTAGTGTTAACATTAACAGCACCACTTGATCCAGTCTTTCTAGCAGCACCACTTGATTTATCTATATTTGGCATACCATTATACCCAGTTATAAACAAACCTGTCATGGGTAAATTGCACAGAAGGTTTTGTAATACAAGTGCACTGCTATTGACGAATATACTTTTTCTAGTAAGCGCTCTCAACTCATTTAAATTTTCCTCCTTACTAAGGTCACCAAAAAAAATGCTGGGGTCCACCTCGGATAGCTGATGCCTATTTTCACTGAATATTTTCTCAATTTCATCGCTGTACTGTTTGAATTTGTCTGTAATAGTCTCCATGGTGGCAAAGAAAAGAAAATGTGTATAAGTTAGTTGTTAGGATGTTGCGAAATTACGGGTAAATTATTTGCATCACGTGCGGACTGATATTATTAATCACTATAGAAGTATGGCATCAAAAAAGAAAAAAGTGCTAGTGATAAGTAGTAACAACAAATTTCATTCCAGATATGATTTTAGATCGATTTAAAGAATATATTTCAAAGAAATTGACAAGAGCTTTCTCTAAAAGAGCTCTAAATGTTACGAAAAGAATTGTAGCGAAAGAAGAAAACAATGGTGTCTCTACTAAAACCATGCCATTGAAGAGACAACAATCGATATCCATTTATCAAAGGAAAAGTGCAACAAGAAGAAGTACTCGTAATAAAAATAGGTCTGTATCTTACACTTATGATTCTGATGAATATGAAGAAGAATAAGTTTTCCGATATTATTTATAATTAATAATTTATGAGATGTATATTTACCTGGGCCGAAACTTTAATGCATTAAAGTATCGGTAACTAGTAACCAGACCAAGAAAAAAAGATAAGATACCCATAAAATATTTCTTTAAAATTTGAGATTTGGTCTATTGCCTACTATATTTATATAGCATTGGTGGAAAATGGATAAGATTCAAGCCTTGGTTGATTTTGGATTTACGTCAGTCAATAACACCACAAACTCTTCGTGGAGGACGGCCCTTTCTGGTGTTTCTGGTTCGACGAGGTAAGTGTTATTCTCTTTTGTTGTTTCTTGTATTTATAAATATTAATTTCTTCTTGAATAGTTTGTCTTGTTGGATTGTTTTGTTACTTCCGCAGCTCATCGAGCAATGGAGACTACAGAGTGCTGAAGGAATATCTATAATATTCATTTCAATTTGGTTTCTTGGGGATCTGGCTAACCTTATTGGTTCTATTTGGGCCAACCTGTTACCTCAAGTTGTTTTTCTGGCTGTATGGTTTTGTATTGCCGATGGATTGATGATTGGTTCTTACATTTACTATACTTATGGTCTTCCATCGAAAAAGACACACATCATTTCTCATCAAGATGGCCACATTGGTTCAGAAACCGACCCTTTGGTGAGCAGACGAAGATCAAGAAATTCTCGATCTTCTCATGGACCCGGAAGACGAGACTCATTAGCATCGATTGTTGATAAACCCTCGTTTACCGACTCGCCATTTACGCGATATGTTCTTCCTGTCTCCTTTGTTATTATATGTGGAACTGTTGGGTATTTCATTTCCTCGGGCCAGGAAGAAAGTTCTGACCCAGAACCAAATAAACCTATTCAAATTGGTCCTCAGATTTTAGGATACATATCTGCTGCTTTATATCTTGGTGCCCGTATTCCACAAATCATTCAAAACCATCAAAAGAAATCTGTTCATGGTCTCTCCCTTTTGTTTTTTATCTTTTCGACATTTGGAAATCTAACATACGCTGGTCAAATTTTGTTTTACAGTACTGAGCCTGAATACATTATTTTGAATCTGTCTTGGCTGTTGGGCTCGTTAGGAACAATATTTGAAGATAGTATCATTTTCTTGCAATTTTTCATTTACAAAGATAATAGTAGAGATGGTGTTATTACGGAATAATAGATTATAAAATATAAATACAAACCAACTGAYAGATTTTGAATTATTTTGTTTTGCTGATTGATATAATTATGCTCTCTATATTTAACCTATAATATAAATGTAGAACTATTGACGTTTAAAACTTTTGCTTGATGAAAAGTATACGTATTACGTAGTTATAGGTTGTATCTGTCTTTTATCCAACAACACACTTTAAACCTACCACTTCAAAGTCCAACCCAAAATTATATAATAATGAGCGCAAAAACATATATATATTTTGTTTCCTTAATATCTAGAGATGTGAGTTAACCAGTTTATATATTTTGACTATCAATGAAACTAATAATCATTATAAGAATCGTCCTTTACATATCCAATCATCTCTTGACTACGAGAAACAACCTACAGAACCAACACAACCAGTCCCAAAAAAAGAGTCCGCTCCAGTTCGGTCATTTTAGTCTCCAGAACTATTATTAACGATTGATCCCCATGTTTAGTTCCAAACGCGGTTTTTCTAAAATATTAGAAAAAGGGTAATACTTAATAATATATTGCAAATGTTTTGAATTCATATGATACCTCCGATGAATTTAAACAGACCATCAACTTATTTTTCTTTCACAAATGATCCATTCCGATTCATCTATGCTTAAGCTTGCTTGCTTCAACATGAGTTTCGTGATACAATCAAAGTTCTGCTCCAGAAGTTCTATCTAGGAACCTCTTTTTTTTTTATGAAAGTTATAATCACGATGAATGGATTTCATGATAAGGAGATTTTACAGTTGTCGTACTAGTGAACTCCCAATTGAGCACATGTGGAACCTCCTCAAAAAAGATGATCACATGACAGAAATTGCGTTTATAATCTCAATTCTGCACTGGAGATAAACCTTTTGAGGAGATTCCACATGTGCTCAATTGGATTCAGGTACATGTACTATATTAATTATGTTTTCCGATTAATCAGAAGGTATCTATTTGTATACAAGACGTGTGACTGAGGTTCTGAGACTGCAAGCCTTTTCTTTTCTTGAATAATTCGTCTGAATCGAAGGCTACTTTTAGGATCTTTTCCCGCGGTTTTTTTGCTCTCCTTTTAGTAAATTAATACGGTAGTTATTTCTCCACACTTTAGGGTAACCCCAATTTCCTGATGATTCTCGTGGGATGTCTGATAAGTATTCGGTGAGTAGCTTTACCTATTTGTGTCAGAGTTTTGGCTTTAAGTTTGTTCAGTGTATAGTTTTTGAGGCTTTAAAGGAATGTTTCGACATAAGCTTTGTTGTAGTAGTTGGGTTGCAATTGTCTTTTGTTGCATTCCAGCTTGTATTTGTATTCCTGGCCATCCAACTAGGCCTAGTTCTTAGGGTCACACTTTCGTTGTGTTATTTTTTCCTCAAAAACTATCCATTGGAAGAACTTAAAGCCAAAACTATGAAACACAAATTCAACTTACCAAATACGTTCAAACTACGGCAAAACCAACCCCAAAAATTAAATGTTTCTGAGTTCAAACGGGGGACGCCTAAATAAACTTAAGGATACACTCCGTAAAAGGAAACTGACGAGAAGATGGGAAAACAACTGTGGAGGCGAAAGACAGGTTTGAACAGCACCTGAACGTAACGAAACAAAGCATTAGAAAAACATTGTTCTGACAGCTGACCAAACTACGATATGGAAAACAGTAAATAAGTAAAATTATCGGTATGAATTGAAGCCGATAGATTCTCTGGTTCAACCATTAAAATATATATATCATATCAATTCGTTTTATTCCGTTCAATTTTCAAACATTTTAAATTTCATGTAGACCCTGCGCATTTTAGTTCAACTAGTACTAGTATTTAATAGTTAATACAACATCATGTGCTATTAAATTTCTATATTGCCCTAAGTTCACACTCAAATGAATGATTATTGATTTAAAGCAATTAATAAGGTAAAAACTTCTTCTGAGCTAATGAAAAGTAAACATATATTGCTGACTACAGTGACTAGTACTTATAAAATATACGTACGTCTTTATTTAATTATTAAATTTCAAAGGTTAATTGACACCCCAACTCCGAAAGACTCTAAAATCTTTAAATTTAAATGAATAGATGTAATAGCCTCAAACATTTAATCCTCAGAAACCAAAAATCTACGTCTGAAAAGATTTGTTATATGTAACGTTGTCTAATGGTGGAGGTGAAATCATATATTAGCATTAAATTCAAATTTTATAGCTAATGTTATTGAGCCCATGATGATCGTTATCGCAATTATTCTTCTTCTATTGAAGCAAATTATCGGAATTAATTAGCAAAAATACGTATATAACGTAATTAAGTTAGATACCAGGCTACCTGTCGCGACTGTGATACCAATTCCGTCTAAAATTTAACCTTTCTCAGTTTTTGGGCATTTTTTGGCTTGCTGTAAGCTTTTACAGCGGTGGTGGACTTACACTATTTTGGTATAAAACTAGGTATTTAAAAAGCTTATGTTTTATCGGGTATGAAATTTAGAGATGATTTTCTGAACTCGTGGTTAGATCTAGCACCTACCTTATAATATCACAAAAGCTTAAATAGTGTGTTTAATTAAACCATCTAAACATCATTAATCATGGTAATATACTGGGTTTATCCTCCTTGCTAGATTCAATTGAGAGAAAAGACGACAAGGGGATAATTGGACTCCTTTTTGGGGCCATATACCATATATATATGTATGCATGGAATTTGAGGGATCTTGATCGCTATAAAATTAGTATAAGTTTAAATGGTTATATTAATTTACTTTTAGCTGCAGAAGGATCCAATTGAATTATTAATTTAACTAGTAAAGGTTATTTTGCTTGAATATTATTATAACCTTGAATATTATAATATTGTTTAGTCTTTTTCTTCATGTGTTTTTTTATCTTTCTCTCAAGTAAAACAATTCCGAAATTTCTTTAAATAAACGTAACGATAATTATATGTATAAGCATATACCATTATATCACATATATCATGCAACAAAAATCTGAATTCGAACATCATAGGCAAATTTGTGATTATATGTATATTAAACCCTGAAAGTATAATAAAAATTACTAGAACGATTTGCAGTTTAACTTGCACAATCCAATATTTTTTTTTTTTTAACAATAATTCTATTATTCTATTATCAATCACTAGTTTAAACTATACTCCGAATTCCTAGGAAAAACCTCTAAAGGAAAATAAAATTTCTCTAAAAATTGAAGGCTATTATTCGGATAAAATTATCTATTAAATGTATTCTCCAAATTTACTTCTTTCAATCTTTTCTTTTATGGAGTAGGTTACCCTAATATTGGGTATGAGACATATGAGACATATGAGAAAAAAGTTCAGTTAGCTTTAAGGTGTTTCCACCCTAAGTTCAGAAATTTTTGATGCTTCTTTGAGATAAACTAACTTCACTGGTCTGCTTGTAATTGTATGCTTTTGAAAACTCTTTTATCTGATTAATTTTAGAGCCGTATAAATTTCAGTTTTAAATTTTATGATTATGATTCATGAACGTCAAAATAATTGCAGAAAATCTTTGATGAGCCAAAAAAACACTAAAACATCTAAAATTTAAAGCCCATCGTTATATTAATCAACTTCATATAGCCGTAGGCCTATATAATGTAATAGTAAATATGATATATATCCCCAATACTTTTAAATTTTAATTTACTTTTAAGTTTCTGATCAAATCTTTTTTTTAATATTTCCGTTATTTCCTAAATAAATGTCATGGTGAACCAATTCCAATCATACGTGTGTCAATTAACATAGTAAATCAACCTTATTGAAATATTTATTATCAGTCTAAATCAAGCTTTCTATTAATCAGATTGAAAAGAAGTTAAATATATAATATAAAGAATGTGATCATAAGATAGTTGGTTTAATTTCAAATTAAAAGTTTACAATATTAATATCTGTGTCTTCTAATAATAATAATTAATTAAACAGAACAAAAAACTAACGTTCGAGATATTATTTGCACAACTTATATGCATAGTTGCAGTAAGAAATAGGTGCAAGTATATCAAATTTTACTATCATGGTTTGGAAAGAGTTATTCCACTCAGAATCCACTGCAACTTCCCTACAATTTTATTTATGATATACCGGTACTGTATATATGGCAAGATGGGCAACAATTGCGAATAATATTATATATATTTCTATCATAAAGCTAAAGCTAGACTTAGTTATTGTAATATCGCAATTGAATGTTCTCTATTTTCAATGTATTGCTATATCTAGCTGACAAGAATAATATAAAAGATTTATTCGTTTCATTTATTATAATCTATGGTTTGAGTTCTGCATAATCCTACATTATATGATTAGATTGATCAGATATGTTTCATTACCTAAGAGGGAAATAATTCTCGCTATGCATAGAAGATTACGCACATCCATAATATTCCATATAATAATTATGATCCAAGATTAATAGAAATTTCAGTATTATTAAAAATGATTTTTGTATTAATTGTTATTAACCAAACGGTCATTGGCTTAAAACTAAATTTTGGAGTGCTGAGTGCTGTATGCTGAGTGCTGATTGCTGAATGCTGATTGCTGACTGTTGCTGAATCATCAAATTAATTTTTATCTTTCAAAACTTGTAAAATCGACATGATATTAACAATTCTCTAAACGTGTTATAATATTAGTAAATACAGGTTATACAATGTAATATAACTATATATTATATACTGATGTCGATCATGGCCAGTATTCGTAATTTCCTATACTTATAACCAACTAATATTAACCTTACAGACACAGATATATAGAAAATATCAGTATCAAAACTTGAATTTGTAGTTAAAATTAGTATATAAAAGATTCAATTACATATAATTTTCAATCAATATTAATCATTCATATATATTCAATTGACTATATATCAGAATTTTGGTATTATCAATTGTAATGTTATGGCTGAAAGATAATTATAATTAAAATGTGTGATCTTTCACCTGCCCATCTGGCCAATTGGATCAGCTTCTTTATATAATTTAAGGGTAAAGGGACATAATCGGCGTCACATGTAGCGTTGTAAAATTATAACTTTAATAATTACGCTATAATTATGATTTTCCACCCTGTAATATGCAAGGGCTTAATACGAAATCTAGAACTAGTTAAATTATTCCCTCGGATCAATGTGTTATGATGATCTAATCTAAAAAATCTTCAGATGTTCATATTATAATAAATTGAACAAACTTCGTATACTTATCAAGAATCAAGACTCTATTAGACTGAAGTATATATTAAATAGTAGCAATATCTACATCCACAAGTTTGTAAGAAAAAAAAGAACAGCTAAGTAGCAGCCTCAGCAGTGAGTCTGCATTCGTTCAATCAAATATCAACAATAATATTAGAAAGAGCCCAATTGTGATTGGATGACATTTTTGGAGAAGGCATTAATATTCATTCATTACTGTAAATTGCATGCATGGTGAAATAAACGTAGCCATAAGAAAATATAATATCACAAAACATTTTTGTTTTTTATTCATCGATCCGATGCGTGAAATAAAAAAGATCAATTAAATAAATAAATTATATAAGCATTTATAATATCTAATCATAAATCTACTAATAGCACACTATACATGTCAGTTCTTAAAAGGAAAAAATTGTTTTATGTGCAATTAAATTAAATTAGGTGCTGGGATAGCATCACTTATTATTAAACTTTACGTTTATCAGATTGATCTACATATGCATATACGTGCGTCGACATTGCTATAACTTACATATGTAAGGCTATTATGACTTTAAAACTATGTGTATAGGAAATGTATCGAAAAGTTTTTTTTTAAAAAAACTCATTATTGAGTTCAGGTTTATAAAGTGTCTTATTTTCCTTCTCCAATTCTTTTTTTCAAAATCATTTATCACTCAAGGAAATCACGAAAAAATGAAAATATCTCTTGGAGTCTTGTTTTCAATTTTCTTTTTTACGAATATTGCCCTAGCTAAATGGGGGGCGGGACGAACTGTTGGTGAAGATTGTCGAAGACTTGCAAAGTATGGCTTCAACAAATGTGCTGCTGGAAAATCCGCATGTTTATGTGTTGATGATTACTGGTTAGCTTCTCAAGCCCTGTGTATTGATGATCATCTTCACTCCAAATCACAGAAGTTAATAGCTTGGAATTTCATGTATAACAAAATGTGCAAAAAAGCGGATCCTTTAACTTTTGGAGATGCTGTATCTTTAGCTGACGGGAAACCTACTATTGATTCTAGCAAAGTTAAAAAGGGTGTTACTCTTAATAGCACTGTGCTTATCTATAATACTAAACAATTTAAGGCTATGAATAAGGCTGTTTATACTAGAATGTATAATAAAGATATCGGAACTTGGATGGGAGCATGGACTTCAGGCTACTTCGTAGTTATTTGCTTTATTGCAGGAATTGCTAGACTGGTTAGACTAGCAACAACAGGAAGAGTTAAAGGTTCAGCGGTTACGCAAAAACATTTTATCTTAAGAGCAATTCAAAAATACATCTCTTTACCAGCTCTATTTGGGTATAAACATGTTCAACCGGTTAAAGTGTTAGGGATTAGGATTAGTCTTCCAACAAGATTTCAATCACTTGTTATATTTGGATTTGTGCTTATGAACATTTTATGTTTATGTGTCGGTTATGATGTTTTTCTCCCTAATGCTTTATATAAAACAAGAAGAGCTCAAGTAATCAGATATGTTGCTGATAGAAGTGCTGTTATGTGTTCAGTTGAGTTACCCCTGGTCATCCTATTTGCCTCTAGAAATAACTTTCTGCTCTGGATATCTGGTTGGTCATTTGCTACATTTAATGCGTATCATCGAGCAATCGCCCGAGTTTGTTTCTTAATTATAGTGGTGCATGCTGCCACTGAATATTTAGATCGTTATCCTGAAATCGATTATTACAATGCTTTATATCTTCAATGCGGTCTGGCATCTACTATTCTGTTTGGATTAGCGTGTGTTACACCCGTCATTAGACATGCATTTTATGATTTCTTCAGAATTCTTCATGTTATTTTAGTTCTTCCTGCATTAGTTCTTGGTTATTATCATGTTAACATACATGAATTTTATCAATGTTTCTACGCCGCATTTGCTGTATGGGCCTTTGACTGGCTAATAAGAGTTTTCAGGGTTATTTTCTTAAATATCAAGATCTTTAGTTCTTCATCACCAAGCAGATATACAACTGCAGATTTTATCCTTCATGGACAAGATCTGATTGAGATCAGTGTAAATACACCTTATAAATGGAATGTTAAACCTGGACAATATGTCTATATTTATATGCCAAGATTTAATTTCTGGGAATCTCATCCATTTTCTGTTCTTCAAGCTACTGGGCCTGAAAGCTTTAAACTATTAGTACGAGGAAGAGCCGGTTTAACCAAAAAACTTCTTAAACATTTAAAGAAAACTGCTGAAGGGAAAGCAACTTTTACTATAGCAGTTGAAGGTCCCTATGGTTCAATGGCCCCTGCTGGTAGTTATAAGAATGTAGCAGTAATTGCAGGTGGTGTTGGTATTACAGGTGTTTTACCTTATGCTCAGTATCTAAGTAAAAAGGATACTTTTGTTAAGTTAATATATGCGGTTGCAACAAAGGAAGAAATAATCCCTATTTCACCAGAACTTAATATACTTCTTCAGGACAATAATGTTGAAGTTGAAATATATGTAACAGGTGTGAAAACAATATCCCTACCTTCTGTTCCATCTGATGAAGATTTATCTAGTTCGTCTGATGAAAAAGCAGGTAAAATTGAGAATTTCACAACTACAAATAAAGAAGTTTCATCTATTGGGTCTCAACTTGAATCTGTTATTAGGTACGAATTTCCAATATTGCACGAGAAAATTAAAACTTTTTTCTCAACTTCGGATGGCCGATCAGCGGTTATTGGATGTGGACCAGATTCTATGATGGATTCTCTCCGAAGGAGTTGCTGTTCTGAAATCGAAACACATCCAACCAAGGATATCGGATACTTTGAAGAAGCTTTCTCTTGGTAAACTCTTATTTTACGTTGATTTTTAGTTTGTTTTTAAATATTTTTTTTAGTGGTACTTAAAGTAAAATTTGGAGAATTATTTATTCTATATTCTGTATTTTACTAAGTATAATTGGCACTTTTATTTTTAATTATAATGTATTGGTTATATTTTTTAACGGAGCCATTTCAGCATGTTCAACAATTGTAAAACTATTACGTTATAATAGCGATAATATGGGTAGAGATTTTGTTAAAGTTAATCATTGTGTCATTAAATATCCAGGAAAATATGAATTACCTCGAAGTATTGCATATTATCAAATTTGTTAAACAAAAAAACACTGACAAAAAAATTCAAGCAACATTGAAAACACTGGCAAAAACACACACAAGCAAAGGCACAAACAAAAAAGAGCAAGATGATGTGAAGAAACAATAATGGCATCTACAGTGATTCTACACAATCCATCTTCGCCGGCAATTTAATTCGCTTTATATTTTAACCTAATTTTGATTTTATGTCGCTAAAACTTTGGCTTACGGATCAACATGTCAATATAGTAGTATTTAATAAGGCCTATCACTTGATGCCATATGTAACCCATTCTATGGAAAAACGAATTGATAACTCAAGGAAACGATTTTATTTTGTATTTTTGCACAAATACTCATTCTACCCAAAGCCACGTGCGATTACAGCTTCTTCCCATTCTATTACGAAATAATGATATCTCTGAATAAATACCATATAAAGTACTAAAGACCATGTGAGAAGACACAATTTCATTAATAAGTAGTAGATCAATGGTTAAAGCTCATATTGATTTGAACTTAATGATAATTGACTGCGGAAAATCAGACAATAAAAACGGTTTCTAAAACATTTATAACGGGACTATTTCATCATATTTCAAATTGTTATTGTTGCAAGAAACTATTTATCAATTTCATTCATATATAAGTGCCATTAATCTTCTTTATCACATTTTCCTAAATATACAGCAATTAAAAATGTCAACTATATCACAAATTGATCAAGATTACAAGAAATCTGTAAATGAAAAATATAATGTTCGTCCTTTTGTTCATGTTAAGCCAACAACAGAAAAGATTGATTACGTTCATCTTTCCCCTATTGATTTGAGTACATATAAAGATGGTGCTGAAGGTTATGAATCACGTAAAGCACTAGCAGATGAATTAGAAAAAGATTTAAAAACTTATGGATTTTTTGCTTTAGTTGGACATGGAGTTAAAAAGGAACTACTTGATAAATTACATGCAATTGGACAATCTGTTATGGAATTACCTGAAGATGAAAAGGAAAAATATTATGCTGGAGGTAAAACAACAGATACAGAAGATAAAACAAAAACAGAAGGTGGTGAACGTGGTAATGGATACAAACCGCGTGGATATTGGTCTTTACAAAATGGAGTCAGGGACCAAATTGAACATTTTAATTTAGATAAATTGTTGCAACCAAATTTGATAAAAGATGTTAACAATCCTGAATTGATTAAAGCAAATCTTGATGATATTGTTGAGTATTATAGTTATTTACATAACGAAGTGTTAAGAAAAATAACAATACTTTGTGACATCATTTTAGAAATTCCAGAGGGAACACTTTGGGAGAATTATTTCAAAGTTCGCATAGATGATGTTGAACATTCAGGGTTTGGTCTTGGAAGATTGATGATGTATTATGGCATGAAAGAAAGTGACGAAAAGAAAACTGCGAATACATGGCTTAGGGGACACTCAGATAGTACAGCGTTTACATTTATTTATTCACAGGCAATGACTTCTTTACAAATTAGAGACTATTATACTGGAGCTTGGAAATATATCTCTTATTTACCGGATTCTTTTGTCTGTAACGTTGGAGATTCCATGGAGTTTCTCACAGGTGCCTATTTCAAGTCTACAATCCATAGAGTTGTTAAACCACCAAAAGATCAACAACATCATAAAAGACTAGGGGTTATTTACTTTTCCCATATTGCACCGAGTACAGTTGTAGATCCGGAAACCATCAACTCCCCAAAATTACAAAGGTTAGGATATGTTAAACCAAAAAGTTGGGAGAAAATTACATTTGCTCAATGGTATAATGAAAAGGATAGGTTCTTTGGTAATTCAAAGTTATATTCGGGTCCAACGGAGGAACCAATTCCCGTTTTAATATACGGAAGATTGAATGAACGTTGGCATCAAGTAGACAATGAAAGGAACAAGACTTTGCTTGTTAATAATTAACTTTATAGTTACATAATAATTACATAATAATTGGCTGTTTACGTCTCCGGGTAACTTTACATTGCCATGGTTACCAGAAAACTACAAGTGTTTATGAATTTCCCCATCAGGACGCCTGTTATCTATATTTCTCTCCAAAGTTCTTCTTTTTTCTCCGTCCTTTTTTTCTTTTCTTTAAAGTCTAGAGCATCTTCTTCAGCTTTCTTTTTCTTCGTGCATCTCAACCATCACTAGTTTAAATTCAATCCCTTTTGCATAAATAGTTATGTCCTCTGTTCGAGCTCTAGAATCTCGTTTATCTCGAGTTTCGTTGAATGAAAATGTCAATCCTTCTTCAAGGTTAATGGTAAGATTATACTACCTTTGTTTGTTTCTTGTTACTTCTTAATTAACTTCGAATTCTTAATCATAGCAAAATGGTAAAGCATTAGGAACTACCGGAAATAGTAGTCAACGTCATCCTCTTGTGAAAATCCCTCTTAATGCAACTAATCAAAAACAGGCCAATAAAACTATACAACAGCATCCTCAAAGGGTTGGTTATAAAACAAGTATGGGTCCACCAGTTTCATCTCCTCGTCGTATTCCAAATCAAAATCAAACTCAAAGCCAAACTCAAAGTCAAAATACAATAATAAATCCAACGAATTATACAAGGAGAACATCAGTTGATAGAAATAGCATTAAAAATTCAAATCCACTGGCTGGATTACCATCTGGATTTTCAAACGGGAATTATAGGCAATATTCATTAAATGATTTTGAAGTTGGTAAAAAATTGGGTAAAGGAAAATTTGGTAAAGTTTACTGTGTTCGAGATAAACAAACTGGTTATGTTTGTGCTTTAAAAGCAATGGAAAAGAAAGAACTCATTGAATATAAAATTGAAAAACAATTCAGAAGAGAAGTTGAAATTCAATCAAATCTAAGGTAAGTTTCAAAAACAAAAAAACATAAATTTATATCTGTTTCAAAGACAAAGTATCAAATATTAACTTTTATTTTAGGCATCCAAATATTGTTCGTTTATTCGGACATTTCCATGATGATAGAAGAGTTTATCTTCTTATTGAATATAGTATTCATGGTGAATTATACGGTCTATTAAAAAAGAAGAGAAGATTTAATGATGTAATGGCGTCGCATGTAAGTATTTTTATCGTATTTCATTATTGGGTGATATATTAACAAGTATTACTAGTTCATTTATCAAATGGGGTCTGCACTATCTTATCTCCATAAGAAACATATTATTCATAGAGATATTAAACCAGAAAATATATTGCTGGGTTTTGATAATATTATAAAAATTTCAGATTTTGGTTGGAGTGTTCACGCACCATCATCAAGAAGAACAACAATGTGTGGAACATTAGATTATTTACCACCTGAGATGGTTGAAGCTAAAGACCATGATGAAAAAGTTGATATATGGGCATTAGGGATATTGATGTATGAATTTCTTGTTGGAAATCCACCATTTGAAGAAAATGGTCATTCAGCAACTTATAGAAGAATTGCGAAAGTTGATTTAAGAATGCCTTCTTTTGTTGCTCCTGATGCTGCGGATTTAATCAAGAAATTACTACAACATGATCCTGAGAAAAGATTCCCACTTGAACAAATTCCTCAACATCCTTGGATTGTTAGAAATAGACCATATTGGCCAAATTTAAATGGAAAAGATGATAAGTTTTGAAAATGATTAGTATTATTTCTTTAAGGCCATAATTTAATCCATTTACTTATATATTAGCATACATTACGAGATACCCTCATCATGGAAAAGAATATAAACTTCATATATCAAAAGAAAAAAAAAATTGTATAAATATATTTACTTTAATGCCAAATGTTTATAATTTCAAAATATAAGCTTTATTCTGGTATTCGAATATATTATTGGAATTCTGAATCACTAGAATCGAACACTAAATCACACCGTATAAGGATATAAAAAAAATGAAAAATGTTACAAACTTTATAGGGCCGAAGCTACGAAACAAAGCAACAAGCCGAACCTAAAGATTTGCTATTATCAATATTCCTAGTTTGTATAATCTCTTTATTATGAAGGTTTAGAAATAAAGAGGAAAGTTGACTAGGGTTAAGATGAAGTATATAAATAGTTAAAGAAAAGGACAAGCCACATATAAACAGTTTTCCCACCTATTTGTGATGACATTTTCGAGAAATAGTAATGAAATATGTAGTAATCAATATTTCGCTATTTAATTAGCCAATTCTTTTGAAAACGAAGATTAAAACAAACCCTCAGAGAATTGTTTAATAATCTTAAAAATAACACTACCAATAAGAAAAAAAACTGTCTATTGATTTGTTTTATCTTATAATCTTAGCTTTGTTAAAATATACATAAAAAAGAGTAGGAAAAGAAACAGAAAGAAAAATTATTTTCATGACAAATAATACACCGTCCATTCTCAAAATTACGCGCATTACTTTTTCAAAAATCACAGCACACTTTTTCTTACCAAGGAAGCCGGGCAGGATCAAACAATGGCACCAAAAAACAAACTTCCTGTTACTGAATTACTGAAAAATTTGGAATTCTCTTCTAAAAATGAGGAACATCTTGAGGTTCTTGACAATTCTTCAAAAATATTAAGAGTCACACCAGATCATGAAGAAGCACTTCGAAAGAAAGTTATAGCATTGATTAATCTGGATAAATATGATGAAGCATTTAAAACCATTAACGAATTTCCAAAAAATGTTGATTTATTTTTATCTCTCGAGAAGGCATATGTTTTGTATAAATTACACAAACATGATGATTTGAAGGAATTAATTTCAAAGATTCCTTCTCATAGAGGACTTGACCATATTTTAGCACAGGATGTAAGTTCTTCTTTAAATTTTGCTAAATTTACTGGTTTGTTCCAACTAATAATATTATAGTACTATCAATCAGGGAAAGCAGATGAAGCTTACTCAATATATAAATCATTAATTGAATCAACCATTAGAAATAATGAATCACTTGATCTTCCTGTTAATGAAAGAGCAGCTATTTCATTATTAAAGACAGATAAACTTCCTAATCCAATTTCTCCTGAGAATTCAGCATCCTATGATCAACTGTTTAATGAAGCCTTAATATCTATTGAAAAAGGCAACTTGGATAAAAGTTTAGATATTTTGTCGGATGCAAAGGTGGCATGCCAACAAGCTGATATATCAAATATTGATGTTAAGAATGAATTAGCCGCAATTATTATACAAGCTTCTTATGTTAATCATTTAAAAGGAGATAATGAAGTTGCATTATCATTATTAAATGAATTAGATCCTGATGGATTTTCAGATCCAGCTTTAAAGCTCATTCTTAATAATAATATTGTCTCATTATCATCATCTACTTTTGATCCGATAGTAGCATCTCGAAAGATAGTTTCAAATGGCAATTTCAATACAGTTAAAGAAAGATTACTTCAAGAACAAGAAAAGATTTTGAGAACAAATTTACTTGTATTGGATGGATTTGCAAACAAGGATATACGTAAACAGGCACTTAAACTATTCAATCAGTTTCCATCGGTCATATCACCAGGTGCTCTTGGCTCATTAAATAAAGTCGGCTCCCTTAATGACGATGACTTATTATGGGTAAAGACGAAACAAATCTCAAAATATTTTAAAAAAAATTCAACTATATTTCCGGGTTTTGCTTTGGCTCAATTACAAATTTCTTCATTAAATTTCGATGGTGCGGCCAAAACATTAGAAAGGGTTATTGAAATATCAGACAAGAATATTGTTTATCAACCTGGTTTTGTTGGATTATTGGTTACCATATACGAAAAATTAAACAGACATCAAAGTATTGTGAAATTATTTGAAAACGTTTATAAATATTTACTAGAGAATGAATCTTTAAAAAATAGAGAAATATTATTAAAAATCATTGGGTTTAAATTTTTATCATCAAATAATGAAGAACAGAATAAGATTGCAAAAGAAATATTTTCAAAATTAGATTCTTCTGATATATTGATTAAATTGGCTGTTGCAATTACAAATAATCAGAATATTGATGCTGCTGATTTCGCATCAGTTCACCCAATATCATTACTTACAGCTAATGTCGATGTTGAATCTCTTGAAAATGAAGGTGTTCAGCTTTTAGTTAAGAAAAGAAAGGCAACTGATATCGGATCTCATAAAACAAAGAAACACAAAACTAAGAAAGGTAAACTCCCTAAGAATTATGATCCAAACAGACAACCTGATCCAGAGCGATGGTTACCATTACGAGAGCGTAGTACTTGGAAACCTAAGAAAGGTAAAAAACATGCTCTTAATGATACACAGGGGGCAGTTGGCGAAGGTATCACAGATTCTACTGGCATAATTCATTCCGGTTCAGGAGCAGGCTCAAAGCAGCCGGTGACACAATCAAAGAAGAGTGTCAAAGGAAAGAAGAAGAAAAAGGGTAAAAAATAAGGATTTAAATATTTGTAAACGTTAATATGTATTTATAAATATTATTATAAGTTCGATATAACTTCTATCAGGTAAAATACTGTTGTAATATAAAGTCAATAAAATTGAACAGACCATCCAACCAAGAATTTGGCCACTGATACCCTCATGATAGATATATAATGTTAAGTGGAATTCATATTGACAATGGTTCCTATTGAATTATGTTCTGAAATTTACCCTCCTGGTTAAATATTTACACAGAGAGAAATTTCACCTCCTTCCATTTGTCGTTCAAGATCCGTCGTTTTAGCCAGGAAAAAAAATCAAAAAGCAAAAATGATGATATCTTCACTGCGAATCTATTGTCAACCTCCGGTTATAAATTCATCGAAGGTGGCCCATAGGCTTTTCCATTCATCATTAATTGCTGGTGCTACTGCTAATAATGGTAGAGTAAAGTCAGGTTTTAGTCACAAAAAGAAGAATAAAGATATGTCCAAAAAGAAACACGCTTCACATGTTCAATTAAGAGATTGGCAAAATACTGTCTCGCATAGTAATTTTTCAAAAAATGCACCATTGGTGAAAATTCCAACTATTAATCCTAAGGCTTTGGTTCCTAATACAGTTGTATCTTTTGGACCATCAATTAGACCTTTAACACATTTCGGTGCATTCAAACCAAATCAAAGAAATGAATTGTTCAGAGATAGACCTTCTCTCGTCAGACAATCAACAACACTTAAAGTTTATAACGATTTTATAAAAAAAGGTATTAATACACCTTCGTCTGAAAACAGAGTTTGTATTTGGGGTGATCAAGGTGTTGGGAAATCGGTATTAAGTAGCCAAACTCAATCTTTAGCGTTTTTATCGGGTTATATTGTTCTTCATTTTTCAAAAGCTGAAGATCTTCTTACTGGTTTCAGTGATTACGCCTATGATGAAACTAAAAATATCTACTATCAACCAATGTTTTTGAACCGATGGTTAAGAAAGATTGTAGCAGGTAATAAAACTATTCTTCAATCGATTAAATTATCACAACCATATAGCATTAAAGTTTCTGGTGCCAGTAGTCTTTTGACATTTACAAAAAATGATTCTCTTTATAAATTGTTCAGTGATCCAAAAGGAAAAACTTATAGAAGAGAAGCTTTTGAAATTTTCTGGAAGGAGCTTTTGATTCAAGATCAATATCCAGTTTTATTAAGTGTGGATAATTTCAATGCTTTTATGGAATACTCTTACACTATGTACCGCAATACAGAAAATAAACACATATATTTCAACAAATTTGAGCTTCCCAAACTTATTTTTAAGATTCTATCTGGTAAACAATCATTTAAGAAGGGTGCTGTAGTAGTCTCGACAAGTTCTGTTTTTCAATCTAAGCATACTTTACCTGTTGCATTAGGTCTGGAGGAATTCGATCCATATTTTACTAAGGGTCAATGTGATCACAAACAGGTTGAACTATTATCTGGAGTACGTTCCCTCGAGGTCAAAAGATTATCCAAAGAAGAAACTGCCACATTAATATCTTATTGTCGGTCAGCTTCTGTGTTTTCTCCTAGAAGCGAAGAGCAGGAGGGGAATCTAACAGTTGATCATAGATATATGTTATCGGGTAATGGTAACCCTCGGGAGCTTCTCAATAGTTTTCAATTTCTGTATTGATTTACGACAGATTGAGAAATTTAATGGAGAGATAAATCGGCTTTGTTAACATGTACTTTCTGTAATGTTATTCAATGGTTTCAAAACCATATGATGTTGGCATTTGTATATAGTCAAGACTTGGATGCAATTAAAACACTTAGATAATAATGATAATATAAATGTTTCTATGTGAATTATGTAACGTAAATCTGTACCTTTAAGAAAAAATTTCCTTTTCCGTGTTGTTAGAAAATTGTGGCCGTCGCGTTGGCATATTTGTGTATGAAACAAGGATCGAAAAATACGGGGCACTCTATTATAAATTATAACCGAATGGGTTTTATATATAACCGTGTTTTTGTCAACTTTTATACCACAACTACACAATTCTCACTATAACTACAACTATTAATGCTCCCGGTTTCAGGAAATCAACGATATATCGATAGAAAACACATTGGCGATGGACTTTGTTCTGATGTTTATTCAGCAAAAGATATTGTCACTGACCGGACAGTTGCTTTAAAAATCACTGACCCAGATTTTGATCGTGCTCCGCATAGATCAATAAAGGAACAGAAAATTTTAAAAGCAATTAGGGATGAATGTTTAAAGTCAAAACATATTGAAAAGGAAAGAAACCATTTTATTTTAGTGTTATTGGATTCGTTTAAGCATGGTGATGATTCAATAATGGTTTCGCCATATTTACCATTTGATCTGGAAGAAGTAATTAAAAAATATTCAAAAGCAAGATTTCCTTCACTAGATGGTAATACTGGATCGGACACAATGTCCAGTAATGAGATAAAGTACCGAAATAGGATCCCCGAAAAAAGAGCTGCACAGATCACATATCAAATTGCAAGCGGTCTTAAATTTCTCCACTCAAAGGGAATTATCCATCGAGACATTAAAGCAAGTAATATTTTCTTTAAAACCCTAGATGGTCCTGCAATCATCGGAGATCTGGGAATTGTATGGTATCCACCCAATAACTTCGGTGAAGAAGAGCCTAAGGAAAAATATGTTGACGTTGCAACGGGTGCTTACAAAGCACCAGAACTTATGTTTGGTATAAGGTCATATTCTACTGCCATTGATATCTGGAGTTTTGGAGTTTTAATGACAATGATATATTCAGATGATGGTCAACCAATTTTCAATACTAATGAAAGTAATAGTGATATATCTTTGATATTTTCAATTTTTGAAACACTCGGTACACCAACAATTGAATCTTGGCCAGAATCGTCAGAATCCAGCTCATTTTCAAGTATGAACTTTTCAGATTATCCAGCAAAAGATTTAAAAACACTTTTACCAAGACTACCTAATATTGTTAAAGATGAACTGTTGAGTAAAACTTTGATTTATGAGTCTGGTCAAAGAATAACAGCCGAAAATATAACAAAACTTAGTTATTTCGATGATATAAGAGATGAAGAATTAGACTTTTCATTTAATGAGAGTATTTAAAATCACAATAACAATAACATATGTAGTAAGGATTTATGTCTGGCACGATATGTTTTAACAATTTATTCTATTATTATTATATTTTTTTTCCAAAGATTTATTGGTTACTAAACAGGAGAAGAAAGAGACTGAACTAATTATTAACTATGTATGGCTATAAATATATTTCATATAAATAACATATTACTTATATTTGAATTTGAAACCAAAAGCAGAGTTTTAAATAAATTCATGATCAATTCAACTTGTTAAACTTTTAAGGGAATAGTATTATATCCTTTAAATTTAGTACCATAGAGTGTATTATTATTATTATATACGTTAACTCAATTTAGCTACATACAATTGGAATAGTTATAACGCCATTATGTATTATATATAAATACAATAGACCGATATGATTCCTGTTGAATTGTTTAAAGAAAATATCTTTGTGGCGTTTCAGTGTTTGAATTCATTATAGAATTTATAGGTGTATAATTATAAGATTTCGTGAATTCTAGAAATTACTTATGCCATAGTAAACTATCATCAAACAATTGGTCTTCTGATTCTTCTAAATTTATAGAAAGAGCTAGCTACTGGCTAGTGTGAAATGTATTAATTAGTAAGTTTCCGATTCAAATAAGACCGTTTGCCATTATTTAACGTTTTATTGTACAATCTAAAGTATTTGTAAATGAATAATATCATAATGGAATATCAGATAGTTTACCGGAGTATAGCTATGGTAATTTAAATAGATGTACCAAGTTCTATTACAGAACTAGGCTCTTTTTGCAAGGTTAACGTAGAAGGTTTAAATTTTACAATCATCAGATCATTATGCATTACAATTGGCCTGTGGTACGAGATTTTCATTAACATGATAACATCAATTGATCAATTATTAACATGTTGTAGGTCATCAAATTAATATTCGATCGATATATTCTCGGTAAAATTATTTCTAACAGTTTCAAAATTTATAGATCGTAATTTTCCAATCAACATAATTTTCATGATGTAAACTCGATCATGATCTGGTCAAAACTATTAATTGGATTCAAATTTAAATTGTAATCAATTTTATCACTTTGTCATATCCATATAGATTCGTATCTTTTATACAGGGTATCGGTATGATAATAGTAAGTTATTAGTAACATATGTATGCAGATGCTGTTAACGTTGTTGTGGTTGTTTCATCTTATAATTATTAAGGGATCTTAAACATCATCTTTTTTTACGACCCTTTATTATTGTATTTACGATCTAATATCTACAAACCACATGAATTTTCCTTCAAAGTTATACAATTATACTAATAATAATATCATTTTGAAATTTTAAATCAATATTCGTCCTTAATTAGTTCATGTCAGAAATTAACTAAACGCCATAACAATATATATAATCGCCGAATGACAGCAATGCTAATAATAAACCTATATTATAATTATACGAAGCACTCCTTATTTAGTAATTACGTAATTGATTTGATCCCTTAAATATATCTATAGTATTATTAGTATAGTGGTTGGTTGGTAACTCTAGATTTAACTATAGCATATAATTATATCACATTGGAATTCATTATCAATAGATATATTATGTAGCATCGTGATTCGGGAAACACATGAAGTCAAAACTAGACTTATGATAATGGCGAGATAAAATTACTTATAGAGTCATTCTACTTAATTTCGGTCACTATTTGAACTAAATAATCGACCTTGTGATGGCTGTGTAATTAGTATAGCTAAAGTGGTAACTCAAAATATATAATTACCATTATAACTTGATAGATGGAAAATCAAAATAAACTTTTCAAAAAATTCAAAAGATTCAAAAAATTATATAACCTTATGTATTGTTACAGCCTCTGGTAATAGGAGTCACAATTATAGTAACTCAATCATTTCATTTACAGGGTTTTCCTTAATACATTGAGGGATTCCAGCCGTTTCCAGTTAAGTAACCAAGCGAAGGCTATATCACATAGGTGAATCACTGATCCGATAAGTAAGTAAAGTGCCATTTAATCATGTGATGAGTCTGTTCCCTCTTTTTCCATTGACAACACACACCCTATGATTAGCCGAAAGTTTTTTCATGAGCGGCTTAACAAGTACTAGTGGTAACTCGCCATATGAGTCCTTCTTATTCTCAGGCGGGACGTTTTTCTTATCCTGTAACTTGTGAAGGAGAGCTACCCCCTTCTTGAGCACTTAACGACCCTTTTTTTCTTTTCCTCCTCTCTGAGGTCTTTAGACCATCTATTATATCTTTTTGCTTTTTTAATATGATGAACATTGACAAATTCAACACAAGTGACTAGTTCCCTTCTAGGAGGGATCAACAAAGGAATAGACTGAGAGTCTACTGGAAACAACACCCCTGGGAATATAGTACAACCAGTCTCACCTGCATTGTAAACGTTGCATGACTTGTATTTATATTTGCCATATAACCACTTCAGCCAATTGAACTATAGCATGTTGTCTTTTTCCTTTTCGAAGAATTTAAGAATCAAGAACGTCAGGCGGCTTCCAAGCAATCATGTCATATCTATCTAAAAAGGTAGTGGCTGATTGGTCGGTAACGTAATGTCGATGTTATTGATATTTATTAACATCGGCGTACATAATACATATATTATCATTTTATATTGAATTCAAGGTTTGACAAAAGTCTTTTAAAAGCAATAATGTTCTGTTTCTACAAAAAAGGTAGTTATAAAATAGTTATAGTTTAGTTAAAATATCCTAACAAACAGTAGAAAATTGCAAATTCTTTGGTAATACAACTGGTAAAATTAAAAGATATGACTATTTTTCACCACTCCACACTCCAAGAAAACTCCAACTTTTTTAATAATTGGCAAAGCGAAATTTCAGGTTATTTATGTAAAGCAATCGCGTCTGTCATTTCGATATCGGATATTAAATAATGAAGGATATAATATATTGTATTAAAACTTGTAGACTGATTTTCTTAAAGTCAAGAAAACCTCTTATTTATATATCCCAAGTATGTATAAAAGCTATCTCTATTCTAAATATAAATGTAATTATAACGAAATTATGCATTTTATATATTTGTTTCTGTTGAGGATCAAACATATAAGCCATATGGACATTAAACCCACAATTGCTGTAAAACAATGAAGAACTAAAATCCAAGGATTAATCTTGATAATTGCAAACACGGATGTTTAAGTTGGAAGCTACTAGGTCTGAATCTCTGATTTTGTCACAATTGAAATATAGTATAGGCCCTATATTTAATCTACCTTCTTAATTTCCAAAATAGGCAAAAGGCTTAATATCAAGCCTTCAACTGCAGCTAGTCTATTCACAAAACAAAAATATACCAAAACCTTTCTTGTGTAGCACACTCCGAAAGGAAAAGCCCACAAGACTTACTGAAAGGGAAATTAGTTAAATTATGACGTTGTAAAATCTTCCCCTCGAATACGTTTGATAAGCTGGTTTCAAAGTTCAACTTTGATATATACCACCCCAACAACCCTTTTGAGAAAGCATGAATATGTAACATTTCCGTTACCTAAAACGCCTTTTGTGAATGATAAGAACCAAAAGAATATTAATAGAAAAATCTAGATCACTCTGATCTATTTTTAGACTATATGTTTCTGTTCCTTCGGTTCTTCTCATTCAGATAAGGTCTTTTAAGGACCGGAAATGTTACATATTCATGGGTTTTCAAAAGAGTTTTTAGGGTGATTTTTGGAGTGGTCAAAAATACTTTAGACTTGACCAAGAACATCAAGTGACAATTTTAAATATTTAACCGTATAGATAAATAGTCAATTAAATCTATTATGCTCTTTTATTTTATTAGATCGCATGAAGGAGGTGTGTTGAATTTGGATCATATGAAGCGGCTTTGATAGGAGGGTCATTGAAGGTACAATCTTTTTTGCACCATAAAGTTTACCAAGCATCGCTGTGTTAATGATAATAATGATTTAAATTCAGATACTGAAGGTGATCTTTGAAGGCTGATTTCTGAAGGTGATTAAGGAAGTTATTTTCAAGTTCTCAAGATATTTGGTGGATCTTAAATTATTCTTTTTTTCGTTCTTTGTATTTTACTTTGTAGAAGTTTAGTATTTTTTTATTAACATACATGTTGCTATTACCAGTGCTGAATTTATAATAAACAATCAAAACAATATCGCCATTTTCCAATTCAGTGACTTCAATTTAGAGTATTCATTGCCATATACAGTAATTCTGCAAATATGTCATATGTCCTTATATAGCAATATGTATATGTACAGTGTCATATTAGGAAGTTACCCGTCCATGACCATATTATTCGTCCACTCTACCATAATTATTATTTTTCTGCCTTAGATATCGATGTGATCCACCATATAGCACGAGTGAAGCCTTATTCATGTGAATTAATTAGTTTCAAGTACATATCATAGGAGGAATATATTCAATTTCCAATAGTTTATAGCCACGAACGACTGAATAATCAAGGGCTTAAGATTATTAGTATTAATTGATTACGTTGATCCATATTAATGCTAACCCAATATCTAATCATATAAATACAGTCAATGTTAATGTTAATGCGAATGGAAAATGATAAATATTTAATAAAGATATATTTATTTATCAAATTCGAATTCAACTTTCTATAGTGTTGATCCCAGATTTATACGTTATTTTGGACAGATCGCCTGCAAATTATACAATTATATATACCCAATATTTTATTATCAATATTTGTATTGCTGCAGTTTCTTGATCTCGATTTAGATTAAGTCCAAATTTAAAGTTACCTATATCTAGGCCTAGATCTAATATACAGATGGAAAACTTTCTACTTTCTAAATATATGTTAACTGCTAGTCTGTAGACTCTCTTCTAGTCTCTAGATCTAAAAATGAATGATTCATAAATGTGATTTTTTTTAACGGCCTTTAATTTCGAATGGAACAATTATTAACAGCTGCAGTTGTACTTCCAGCTAGGATTATTCTAATTAAGCTTATCTATACATCAATTGCAATTTTTCTGTTGAGAAACTTGATCAATTCATAATAACAAAGTGGTTTACGACCTTCTAGGAACTTGTGAGCAATGATTGAATTTAGTGAAAGGTGGATATGATATTAGGTTTGCTGATGAATAAGCCAAAGAAAAAGAATAGCAATCATATATCATTATTGTTAACATTATCGTTAAAGTTGTTATCAACAGTAGTTGCAGCATTTTGATCCGATTAAAGTTTCGCTATCAACATTAACAATTATATTTAATTATTTGTTATGTACCTTCCGCTGTGTAATCGCTAAGCTCGCAGAATTTATTTTTGTACCAATTTACATTAACTATATGAATATCAGATATTCCTTCTGTATATCTTCCATTTCAGCATAATTTAATGATTTTTTAGCAGCAAATTATCTTAAAGAATTTCAAATCATTGGGAGTGAGTTGATCTTCCTTAAATAGCTAATTTGACAGTATAATTAATTGGTTGATCTAAGTTCAAAACCTTTGTAAATCTTCAAAACTATTTCTTCAATATTAATCTTAATTGATCTTTGTTTCATACTTATAGCTCTAGATCAAATTTAATGATCGTCTCAAGCTACATTTTCAAGATATAATATTCATTATCAGTTAAAACTGAAATTGAAATAAGTGAAAGAGATAAAAAATATAGCTGCATATGATCAGGTTTCGGAATATTTTCAATTATAACTAATAGCTATTGGGATATGAGATTGAGCGATCTCCATCAAAAGGGTTCCAGGAGCAGTGAATGTGACTATAAGAGTCTTATAGAATATTGCGCTTCATAATTATATGCAATTTTAGAATGAAATGAAAAGTCAGGATAATTGATAAGGCACACTAAATTGATACTTTACCTACCTCTTGCTCTCTACACATGTCACATATATATCAACTGAAATATTATTGAGTTTCTAAAAGAAAGAGTGAGCTGATCAGATTTCATTTAACCATTCATACGCTTTCAATTATAATTTTAAGTATCATATAAAACTGGAACGGGGAATATTAAATGGTATCTATAGATATTTAACGCTGAATTGATCTACAAAACGATTAAAAAAATAAACAAATTTAAATGGCCAATTATAAAAATCTGATTATAAGCGCAAGTTATCTCTAGTAGATTCTCTAATGTTCTTCTAATATATTGTGATAACAATAACAATATAAAGATGTTTTTACTTTTAATTTTTTTAACTCTTTATAATTCATATACAGAATAGGTGTATTTCTGTATTTTCGAAATTAGAAGATTTTGGGAGTTTGGCCGAGTGGTCTAAGGCGTCAGATTTAGGTTCTCATTGAATTCTCTGATATCTTCGGATGCGCGAGTTCGAATCTCGTGACTCTCACCATATTTTTGATTTATTTTGTTACGTCAGAAAATCGAGCACGTAATTTCTTTTTCAATTCAGAATCGATATCGCCAATCATATAATAATCAAGTGATATGATAAAATAATTTCATAATAATCGTACATGTATTCGAATAAATACTACGCGATTGATCTAGTTAATGGTATAATTTTAATGATAATAAGCTTTATAATAAATTATAAAGCCTATTTTTTTTTTGAAAAATAAAATATGCGATTTTAATTGGTTGTAAATAGCACACGTGCACATGTGTGATTCCGGTATCTATTATAAATAGTTTGTTTGTTTTTAGTATATATGTAGAATCATCGATTGAGATTATGATCTAATCTAATATTAATTATGAATCATTATTTGTTAAAATTGAGAGATGAGCAAATTTTACAATCCCAGTTAATTAATTTAGAAGCAATCTACTAGGTAAAGATCATTGAATTCTTTTGTTCCGTTGTAATATTAATCTTTTGCATTATGACATTTGATTTGTGACTACTAGTTGCAATTATAAGATAAGAAGTTTCATTATTATTACTTCGGAGAGTATCATCAATTAATCATAAAGTATGTAGGTATATTAAAAATCTTCATCACTATTTTCATTAAGAAATTGCGAGTCATTTCTTCCAAAAGTATGTCCTAAATTGGAAGAATTTATTTGTGAACTTTTATCTTCAATAATAGTAGTATTTGCGATCCCAGAACCTTCATAGTCAAGTTCTAGATCTGGACCTTCACCATCGGAGGCTTTCTGTAAACGTCTTAAACCATCCATAACATTAGCGACATAAGGTCTCATTTCATTAATTTCTAATATTCCCAAATTATCTAATTGAACATGAGATTCATTTAATTCTTTTATACCACGTCTTGATTTTATTAATCTAACTTCCCTTAAATCTCGTATACAGGTTTTTAAAACCGTCGATGAAATTGGTAAATCGTCAGGAGCGTTTGTTAAAAACAATTGAGAAATTTCTAGCCAATTCCAAGGTAATTTTGAAAATTCATCAGGATTTTGAATTTCGTTTTTGTGCATTTCTTTTAAAAAGTCTTCATTAAGCCAATCTGGAGGCACAATGTTACACCTTCCTTGCTTTTTCAGTAGTATTGCTAGCCACAATGAAACCTTAACCCTTCTCATTGGCCTCAAACGCGGTAGAGTCGTCTGTAATTTTAAATTTCGTCAGTAAGAAATAAGACGTAGGGTACGTGAAGAAAACTTACGGATATGAGATTCAGAGGGTTCATGGATTGTCTTGGTATGATGGAGATTTCGTCATTTTCAGCGAGGAAGAATATTTCGGAGGGGAGAAATGTTTCTTTCAGTCTGGAAGGTAAGGCCATGGCGATATTGGGACTAAAATGACGAAGAGGAGGAAAGTCAGAAAGAGAGCACGTGGGTGTGTGTCATGTCCGGTGCGGTGCGGGACTGCATATGCAAATGCATGTTTCTGAGTCATCTTCGGGTGCATAAATATAATATAATTTCCACTGACTCACATAATAAAGAAATAAATATATAAACAAGCTCTGCTCCCTCAAATCCATTCATATTTTTCATTTTTCATCGTCTTTCTTCAAACAAAACCTCCAAAAATGTTCCAGGATTACTGTCTTGTCTGCGATAAGCAATGTGCTTCAGGCGCCCTCTACTGCTCCAACAAATGCGAACAGAAGGAATTATCTCTGGCTAACGCTCACATCTGTCCTGAATTAGAGCAATCCCATACCTTTTCTCCTTTATACTCCACACCTCAGAACTCAAGGATATCGTCAGATGCCTCCTCCATAATGTCCAGCTCGGGTATTTACTCTTCTCCACAACTGTCGTCTAGTTTTGAAAGCATATACTCAAAATCTCTATCGTCTTCACAATCTTCTGAAGGTTCTTTTCTGCTATCTACACAATTCTTACACATATCGACACCCGAGTCTTCTCCTAAGTGCAACAATATACCGATATCTATAGACTTTACAAAAACTCAGCATACTTCAGATATACAGATACAATCCGTTGATAACTACAAGAAATGGTTAAACGTTGTTTTATGATATTCTTAAATCAAATCTATCCAACAAATTTCTACAAAGTATTTATTTTTTGTCTGTCTATTATGGTTATGGTTTAAGTTATGGGTGTTATTTCAATAATAATTTGTTATGTTTGTTTGTTAATATTCTATGGGGGTTTCAATATTATCATTTTGCAATTGTGTTTACACAAAATCGTTATATCTTATATAGTAGTTATGCTTTCTTACAATAAATTTACTATATATTTGAAAAAAAAATTTCTTTGTAGATTTCACAATATATTGTGATATGATATGCTCATTATTTGCGGAAACCTTAAAATAAATTTGTACATGGTTTCTGTTTGTGTTTGTGTCCATTGAATTCCCGAGCGGGAAATAGAAGAAATTAATTACTTTTTTAATTTTTAAAAAAATTGCTCTTAAATTGAGATATGAATTAAATATTAGTTAAACTTATCATAATTAAAATATAAACTAAAACTATTCATTCTTGACCAAATCCAACCGTTTCTTCAACGGCCATAGTTAACTTTTGGACTAAGGTATCATATGAAGTATAAGGAGGTAAATCAACTCTATTAAAGCATGTATGACTTTTCGGTAATTGATTGTTTTCCCCAGTTTTTTCGATAGTAAATCGTCTTGGCCCATCGGATCCTTGTAAATCTTTAAATCCATTGACCGGAATTCTAGAAGTCCCCGTTGTAAATTGTAATAGTCTAGATTTTTGTTCTGAGTCCCAACTCTCCATACATTTCCAAAACCATTTAATAGTTGGATCATTTTCCGTATACCCTCGATAATCAGTATGACTCTTCCAATCTTCAACATCAATCTCCGATATACCTCCAATAAGTAATTCCAATTCACGTTCATCAAAAACGTTTACTAATTCCTGTGGTATTAATTCATTAAACCCTGCTTGGAATGCTTGGAATTGCTCATCGACTCTTTTAACTATTCTCCACTCACTAATTTTTTCAACATACTCCTTCTTATTCTCATTAGTGACCGGTATATTCCTTCCATTTTCAATTAAATCTAATGTTACCCTTTCTCCGAATCTTTCTTCATCTGTTGAAAATGTTAAATCCAAGACATCAGTTATATCATTATCTAACATCCATTGTAGACTATTATGAAATTCCGTATCAACGCCTTCCATATCTTCTAAACTTATCTTTTTTTTCAACATCATTTTATATAATGCTCCAATGAAAAAAGCATCCAAAAATCGTCGATGAAATATACCTAATCCAACAACTCTACCAATAAATTTAAAATATTTTAAATGTTCTGGATTAACACCTGAATTATGATTAATTTGTAATGTATAATTATCATGAGCAGAATATTCAAATAAACAATAAATTGGATTAAACATTTCATGAGATAATAAAAAGAAAAATTCTCTTGAAATTCCACCATAATCTAATCCTTCTTCTCCTTCAAATTTAATCATTAATCTTTTTTTCAAATCATCAGGTGTTTGTCTCATAATTTCACGGAAAGAATCTTCAAATATTCGTTCTCTGTTAACTTTAATATGACATTGTCCTGGTAAAATTCTCAATGACGGTTGAGATCTAAAATAAATCACTTTACGCCTGAAATCTCGTTTATATTGTGGTACATTTTGATCCAATGATGAAGGTAATCTAGGATCATCCCATGTTGTTGTTTTCGTATTATGATCAACAAAATAAACCCTTGCTGTACCTGTTAACCTCATCTCCCAACCCGTTGGTAATGGTCCTAATTGTGAGACAGGTTGTTGTTGAATTTGGGTTTGTTGAATTTGGTTACCGGTACCGTCTCTGTCAAATCGTAACATTTGAAGATATTGTTGACGACGTGGATCAACCCATGTTGTGATACGAACATTATGATCAACAAAATATGGACGTCCTTCAGGTGTAAACCGTTGTTCCCAACCTGCTGGTAAATCTCCAAGTCCTGACGTTGTCGTACCACTCGTAGCCATAGATAAAGCTGCTGTCATTGACGTTGTTGTGCTGTTAACATTACTTGATGTGGAAGTAGATGTACTTGTACCATTTGAGGTACTTGTTATACCATTTGAACTGCCTGTTGCATTATCTGTTTGGGTATTATTACCTGGCAAAGTTCTACCTCCATGTTGAATACGCTGCTGTTGAGTTGTTTCATCTCGTTGTCTTTGTAATTCAGCTGGTACTAATGATGGTCTTGTCCAAGTAGTCTGTTGAGTAGTATGATCAACATAATATGTTCTACCAAATGTATCAACTTTTTGAACCCAACCTGGTGGTAAAACTCCTTCTTGATCCTGACTATTTGCATTAGGAGCAGAAATACTTTCATTGTTTGATACTTGATTGCTATTATTTTGTTGAGATGATGATTCAACTGGATTATTTGTTAAAATTACAATAATTTTCCCGCTCACAGCTAAATTATCATTTGATTTTTTTAAGTCTCTTGTTATCGTTTCTAAGCCATGAATATAAAAATTAGATAAAATGCGTTTAAAATACAAAATTAGACAAATCATACCTTCACCTGTTGGTAAATCCAGGTCTAAAACATCACCAACTCGAAGGTTTACTACACCTAAGAAGCCTTGATCTTTCTTTTTAAACTTTTTCTGATCAAATAATTGGATTGTTATGATACTTGATTCCTTAACATTTCTAAGAATCATAAAAAAAAAAATATTAGTAATGCAAATAGAAGATAAAATATGAATTTTCCAACATACAAATCAAAATCTTCCCGCCAGTATGGATTTAATGTTTTTTTGCAAACATTGGTTGATTTGGTTTGCCCACCATCCACCATCAAAACAGCAAATGGATCGGGGAGTCCTATAAATAGAAATTAATTTCCAATCCCTGTGTTTTTATTGTAATTAAATGACGGTTGTGACATACGAAACATCTCCCTTCTGTAAAGGCTCTCTGCGGCAACAACTGTTTGTGTTTTGTTTATACTTTAGTATTTTTCACTTAGTTTATAAATATCATTTTCGATATAAAAAGCGTACCTTTGACGTTTATTTTCTTAGTACTAAAGTAACAGTTAGTAATCCGTTTTAGACCAATATAGAATTATAGTTTTACTTACTTTGGGCGAACCATGACTGAAGGCTGAAAATAAGTAATAAATGCTAAAAGAAGAGGACAAAATCATTTTCTTGGAGTAACTCAGATGGATGTTAGGGTGTTGGTATGCAACTTCCTCGAGATGGCTGTGCGTCAACCAGCCTTTCCTTTCAATTTGGGTTCATCCAGCATGTCTGTTTCCAAATGGGGACTTGTCTAATGCATAATTATATCCTGAATGAGTAATAAGTTTATCAACATGTATGATCGTATAAAAGGAAAGCTCATCACAATTTTAATTATTCGATTACTATTTTTATATAACTAAATAATATTAGCCTGATACTTTCCTTTTAATTATTTAATTTCATTTGCTTTTATTTCATTTCATCCTTTTTTATTATTAATTTATTGATATTTAATATTTTACGAGAACCAAATTTACCATCTCAATTTCTCAAATAATGTCTCTCGATTCTTCTTTTCTCTTTCGATCCAACGCAATCAGATCTTTAGCAAATCTACATACAAATACATTTGAACAACACAACCCATCATCGTCATTAATGTCTTTGAATCTAAAAAAGAAAACAAGACATGAGAATTGGTTATTGAAAAGATACCTAAGTGACAATGTACTTTTAAATCAAACATGTTCTAATTTTAAAACACCAAAAATGGTTTCCAGTTTTTGGAGAACCCCTGAATCGACTTCTTTTCTAACTAGTATTGCTGCTCATGATGTAAGTTTTGTTATATATTGATGATAAAAATATGAATATATCTTTGCATGTTGTTAATTGTTTTGGTTTTGAATTTTTAGGTAGATGCTGTTGTTGCAGTTGGAAGCGGGAACGACTCCTCTAATCTTCTAATATATGAAGTGGACCCTGTTTCTTTACTATTAACTGTAAGTACCTCTAATATTTATGAACTTAACATTTTTACTTTATATTAATGTTAGTAGCATCATAAAACAATTACCGCCCCAGGAATCACTACTATGAAATGGGTGTCTACATCAGATTCTGAAATTTCAAATATACTTGCAACGGGACATAAACAAGGTATTGTACAATTCATTTCTATTCCTGACAATAATAGCAAAGATTCTGCAAAGATAAAAATGAGGTTTAATCATAAGGTAAGTGATTTCCAAGATTTCTTGATATAAAACTGTGTAGGTCTAACTTTCTATTTATAGAGACACCTATCATATGCATCACGAGCATGCAGCCGTGTTAAAAATTTAAACCTGGCAAATAGCAATTGGAAATCATGTCCTAAATCATCTATAGTTACTTTATGTAACGATGATATATTTTTATGGGATCCAAACAGAAATGATATTCCATTATTAAAACTAAATATTAAGGGAGCAAATGATTTTAATATTTCACCATTGAGAGATGGTTTAGTTTCAATTGCAGGTGATGGATTTGGTATATCTTTATTTGATTTAAGATCAAATGAACCTCAATTTTTCAAATCAAAAAGATTAGATTCCAATTCAAATGCTGAAAAGGTAACTTGGTCAAATTTTGATGAAAATTTGTTAGTTTCATCTCATAATGATCATTATTCAATTAAAGTTTGGGACATTAGAGCTTGTGATTATTTTAATGTTCTTAATGGGCATTGCGATTCAATAAATTCACTTAAATTTTCTGAGAATGAAAATTTAAATGGAAATGAACTTTACTCGGGATCCAGTGATGGTACAATTGTTCGATGGGATCTCAATAATTGCAACAATAATTATAATTATAATGATAATGATGATATATTAAATGTCAATCATACAATTGATGATATTTTCTATGAAAAGAAAAATTATCAAAATGATTATAGAAAGCAAGTAAATTATTATAATGGAGAAATAATTTCTTCAACTTTAAATATCATATCTGATTTGGAAATTGGTAAAAATGGAATTTTAAAAGACAAATTATTATCTTGTGATGGTGATACTTTTATTGGTTTGCATTCAAAAACAAATACTAATGTTGAAACCTATCAAAGTAATACTGATTCTAGCAGCATCTCTGACTATAATCAATCAGTTGTACTTGGAAAAATCTCAAATTATAGTCATGATAACATTAGTTCAGAGGGCCAAAGATCTCGAATTAGTAGTTATGATTATAGTGATCTATTCAGTAAAGCTTCATCAAGTGTATCTGGTTCTCCATCAACAATTGCAAGTTCAACATTTGATAATTATCGTGACCCATCAGATTTAGAGGAATATCATAGAAAATCAGATTTTGAGAACATCAACAACAATAATAATGGTAGTACCGGAACTTTTTCAACAATTGATCGTATAATAATCAATGACATTACAAAATTAATGACAAAGGGAGACTGTAATGTTGGCCATATTCAATTACCACCACCACCACCACCACCACCACCACCACAACAACAACAACAACAACAACAACAACAACAACAACAACAACAACAACATATTAACGATTGTGACAATTATAAGGGATTTCCCGTTGTGGTTATGCACTCCAGGGTGCTTGTGGGGCCGAAAACAAGTGTTTGCCAAAACAACTACTAGGAACACAAATAAAGATGAATTCATTAGATTTTGTGTATATATAAACTACTTCTCTTAATAGATTCTCCAGTCAATTTTATACAAATTCTTCTATTCTTAATTCAAAGTTTGTGGTTTTCTTCTTCTTTTTCACCCAGTTTTTGATCCTGCTTATTTATACCTTAAGAAGTTTTCTTGTTACCTGCATATCACTCATTTTTGGATTTTCACTGAAGAGCTTGGCCTTCCTACCGTTTCTAAATCTCTTCGTTTTATTTTGAAAGAGCTCCGGGTGTTTCGATCTGGAGATTAAACCGTTCGTTTTTCTCTTCTCTATAATTATCCACCTCGCTTATGTCTTCCCATTTTCTTGTTCTTAACCATTCCAGCATCCCAAATCTTTAATTTTCAATAAAACTCTATTGATTCATCTTCTTATTCTTCATATCAAAATAAATTCAATTATAGCACTCTCCCTTCGTTTTAAAAAATGAGCTTCAGTCATTCAATGATTATTAACCATTTCCATTTCTAATCCCAATCCTATTCGTAATATGTATAAATTTATATTTCACTATGTGAGGTAGATGAATTAATACTTTTCAATTCAACATTGCTCAATTTCTTTCTTTTGGAGGGCTAATGACGATTTATATGCATCCATCTTATCAAGAAAATAATGGACAACCTTGGAGGCATATATTTTAATTTCGGTACCGGTGATAGAATATTTTGTCATTGTTAAGAACAAGCAAAAATTAAATGTGAAGTATCTAAAATTTATGTAAGTTGAGCCACAGAATGTCTGTGGCTGGCTGAGAAAGGTGGGTAATGGGATAGCTATCTAATGAGATCCCATCAGACATCAAGAATCATCTCATTATGAGATGGTGTCGTAGAAATCTTAAGAGATCAATTAGTTGTAGGGTTGATAAATGTGATTAGCTTAGAGAGGATTTGTGTTAATAAAACCATCTTCTAACAAATCTTAGTAAAATGACAATGACTTTTCCTTTAACAAACCCTGAACCATCACCAGTTAATTACATGTAATCTAAGTACAACAATTGATAATTTTTAGCTCCGAACTTGACTCTTCTTTGTCTTCAATGAGTCTTCATTATCATGATGATCTTCACATGTGATCACGTGTATAACAGCAACAAAACCTTATATTCCAAAATCTCGTCTTGTATTATTGTAATTTTACATACATAATAGTAAAGTAATAGTATTGTAAAGATTGTATTGTATGTTTTAATGGATATCCAGTATATTGATTAGTAACGCCGTGCTAAAATACAATAATATTATTGAACTATTAAGGACCTATGGATGATCTTAACTAAGCGATATCAATATTTGCAAGGATACCTAATTATAAAACTAAAACTAAAGAACTTAAGCTTAAGAAAGCAAGCCCAAAAGGCTATATGCTCTATAAAACTCAAAATGAGTTTCTTGAATTTCACAGCAAACTTGTGCTAATAATTGTGGTGGATCTAAATTAAAGTAATTAAGGTTAACATTTTGAGGAATAACACAATGCATTGCCATACGTTTTTATACCTATAGCTGCAGTTAGATATTTGTAAGACTATTGTAAGATTCACCTTAAAAATTTATTATTTGCTATTGAAACTAATATTTAAAAATAGATAAAAATTTATGCTTTGAAATTGATTGATATTTTACTTAATTTAAATACGATATGTTGCAATAGTTACAAGCTGCACAAGTATAACTCAGAAAATCTACATACATCTCCCTGGTCAGAAATTCCGAGAGAGCTGACCTTTTGAAAATATATGGCAAGTGTGGCCTCCAGAAACATACTTTCTCGTTTCAAGAAAGCAGTTGTATCAGCATTCAAACCAGAAGAAGTTTTGAAGAGGTGCAGTGATGGAAAAGTCACAACTGAACGGATTGAAAATGCATCTATTATATACTAAAGGCTCATTAAATAGGTTGATAACCAAAATATGAAGTGGTTGGCCGATTTTGTGGAAGAATATTCGATAAGATGAGCAATTGGTGGACGGTTCAAGTCTATTGCTAGAGATGAAACTAATTTTGAAAGTGTAGCTAGATACCGTAGTTAATATAAAGGGAGTACTGGATCCAGTTCTTGTAATCAAGCTTGGTTCTCTAGCCGTTCGTTTTTTTAACATATACGCTTCCAAAAAATACCCCACCTTTTTAAATATTTCCGTTAAGCAACATTTCAGGGAATTCTACTTCAAGAAAGCGATTGCAACCAACTAAGCGGATTGAAATATGTAATCTGAGTACCGGTAAACATATCCACTGTTCTCAATTCCCAAAATAGTCAAAAATTCTTAATATTGCACCTTCAACTGTAGGGGACATAATACAGAAAATTTCCAACTTTTCTAGAGTAACACCTCCTAGACCCAAAGATCCCGAAAACCATTCTGAAAGGGCATTAAATCGAATCCTGAGAATTATAAAAGCATACTCTTTAAACACGTTTGAAGAGCTTCAAAGTTCAATAATTGAATATCAAAGACCATCTAAGAATCCTTTTGTAAAAACATGAATATGAAATATTTCCGGCATTAAAATAGTCTTATCTGAGTGAGAAGAACAGATAAATAAAAAGGTATTGTCTAAAGATAGATGAGCTCGGCAACGGTCATGCCAGAACTTTGAAGTTCAAAATATAATATAAAGAAGTTTGGATCTGTGAGACATATGGTATGGACTGGAATTTGGGAAGGAGGCAGTATAGAGTGGTTGAGGATCTTAATAGCGGAAAAAAGGGCCCACTGTACGTTCCCACATTTAGGAACTTCTGTAATAGGTATTTGATAAGATTCCTGAGGGTCCCATATTAAAGAAGGATAATATACCTATCTAGAAAGCTGTAATTACGATGAATTGGCTCAATTGAAAGGAGATAAAGGCGTCGGAGTGACAGCGGACACATGTAAAATCTCCCCATAAAAGTTCAAAGGCAGGAATTGCAATTCTGAGCCTTCCATATATTTTAAAGACGAAGAAATACTTAGTTCTTTTGTCTCTTTCAAAATACTAAGACCTCGTGGATCAGGATATCATTGATTACAATACTATCATTTTGGGGGGGTCTACAAAACAAATTTAAACTCACGGGTTTGACCAACGGCTCTAGATTGTTTTTTTATAAACTTTATAATGAAAAAAATAAAAATATCAATTTAAAAATAAGGACTAAATGTAAATGTAAATGTAAATGTAAATGTAAATGTGAATTCAAATGTAAAAATCAATTTGATTGTAATGGTAATTGTTTATCTTTTTATTTTATTCAACGGTTTTTGAAATTTCAAAATTTCAATGCAAAACTTCAAAATAAAAAAGAACAAATATATATTTAACTATTCATTGATAAAGATTCATAAGAAGGAGCAGTATTTGAATAATAATCAACAAAAACTGATTGATTTTTCTCTAAGAATTTTAAAAATTCTTCAATATGTTCTTTTAACACACCAGCACTTTGAAAATCCATATTTGTTTGTGATATTAAACCAGGTAAAGATACAAATAATCTTAATAAATGTTCACTACCATAAATTTCACTTGCAGGTTTATTTGGATAAGTTTTTTTAATTGTTAAATATTGTTGTCTTTCATATCTGTATAATAATATTGTACCTAAGGATCTATCAAAATATAATTTTAAACCTGATAAAATTTCCTCAAGAACTTCAGATTCTGGACTATCTGGTTTTTTAGGAGTTATGCTATTTTTCATCATGTTTAATACTTCCACAACATTTGGAGAGCGTGGTAACTCAACTAACTATAATAATAAATTGTTAGATTTGATTAGTAATAATAGTAAATGATAATTACCTGATGATCTTTTGTTACTAATTCCCAATCATCAACAAGTCTTGCTTTTAAAGAATCAGGAATAGATAGATTAATTTCTGGTTTTTTCGCATCATTATCCTAAATTTTTAGGCATAGTTAGTAATCGTAAAGGCGCGTTATACATGTTTTATACATGTTTTATACACGCGTAATAACATATAACAAATTATAAATAAACATACATTTTCACCATCTTTTGAATTTGAATTTGAATGAGAATTTGAATTTTCATCAGAATTTGTAAATTTAGCGCGTTTTCTAGTATTATAATCAGATTTTTCACTAGGAGTTTCACTTGGATCTTTTTTACGTCTTGAAGCGATTGACTCTTTTGTAATGTTAATAGTTTGGATCAATTTTTTCTGTAAAGCTAAATTTTCTTCATTTATTTGTATTACTCGTTCTTTTAGGACCCATTCATCCCATTTAGGTTTCCAACCTTTATAATGGATATAATACACCAATTTATCCTTATAATCTTCAGGGAGTTGAGCGTGTTCGTTTGTGGTGAAAGTGTCTTCTTTTATTTGAACAACGTTGCTTCCCTCCTCGTGCAGACGTAGTACTTTGGCTTCGTAGAGCAGAGGTCCGTGGTATGCTAGGCAGCGTGATCCTAAGGTAAGCATTTTGATGTTCCAGTTGTTTTTAAGGAGTACTGTTTGTACGATACATTACATGGTACAGTATTACCCGAATATAATGCGAACATCATCCGAACGGACGAGTGTTTCCGAAAGGTTTCCGAAAGGTTTCCAAAAGGTTTCCAAAAGGTTTCCAAACAAATTCCGAGGCAATATTTCCGAATGTTCTCCTTTTCTCGCTTAAACCTCCTTCTCTTCTTTTCCAACACCCAGAAATGCCCATCAACTCCCAGGCTTCATCTTCCCAGGCCCACTCGGCAAATGTCATCGGGGTTCACTACAGGGTCGGCAAGAAAATAGGTGAGGGCTCCTTTGGTGTCATTTTTGAGGGAACAAACCTTCTCAACAATCAACAGGTCGCCATAAAATTCGTATGTCCATCCAACATTCACTTCCACCACGGCCTTCATTCTAACTATTTTTATAGGAACCGAGGAAAAGTGAGGCTCCCCAGCTGCGAGATGAATACCGAGCTTACAAAATATTGTCTGGTTGTTGTAAGTATTTTACAAATCTTACGATTCTAGACCTATAACTTTTTCTTCATTTTTCTAACTTTTTATTTAAATTTTTTTATTTTTTATCCAGTGGGAATCCCAAATGTTTACTACTTCGGCCAGGAAGGTATACACAATATTCTGGTCATCGATCTATTGGGTCCAAGTCTAGAAGATCTCTTCGACTGGTGTGGTCGTCGTTTTAGCATTAAAACTGTAGTAATGTCCGCAAAACAAATGATCACTCGGATACAAAGTGTTCATGAAAAGGATTTAATCTACAGAGATATAAAACCTGATAATTTCATCATAGGGAGACCATCTACAAAAAATGCAAATCAAATCCATATGATCGATTTTGGTATGGCTAAACAATATAGAGACCCCAAAACAAAACAACATATTCCATATAGAGAACGTAAAAGTTTAAGTGGAACTGCTAGATATATGAGCATCAATACACATTTGGGTAGAGAACAATCCAGGCGAGATGATTTAGAAGCACTTGGTCATGTATTTATGTATTTTTTACGAGGCGGATTACCATGGCAAGGTCTCAAAGCTCCAACAAACAAACAAAAATATGAGAAAATTGGTGAAAAAAAACAAACTACTCCAATTTTAGAATTATGTGAAGGTTTCCCTCCTCAATTTGCTCAATATATGACCTATGTAAGAAATTTGAGTTTTGAAGATACTCCGGATTATAATTATTTAAGATCTTTATTTACAGATGCCCTAGCTTCTATTGGTGAAGTTGAAGACGGGCAATATGATTGGATGAAACTAAACGGTGGAAGAGGTTGGGATGCCAGTATTAATAGAAAGCCTAATTTACATGGCTATGGAAATCCAACTCCTCCTGATAAAGCAAGACAACATCAACATCGTTCAAATACAAGACCGCCTGGTCAACAATTACCACTTACTAATAATAATTCTAAAAGCCCAAGAGGAAGACTTCAAACAACAAATACTAATGGATCCACTAGTCAAAATCAACCACCAAATGGTAGTAATATTGCACTTGCTGGATCACAACAACGTTTGAATTTGCCTAATGAGAGTAAAACAGAGCAACAACAACAACAGCATCAATCTTATCAACAACAACAACACCAACAAGCTCAAGACACTGTTAATGGTGATTCTGAGCCACCACGCAAGAAAAGTTTTTGGTCTAAAATTGCATCATTTTGCTGTGGTTAATAAAAAAAATTAAAAAAATTATATGAAATGATATTTACTGTTAATAAAAAAAATTATTTCTTCTGTCTTTTCTTTTCTTATAGATATCTCTCTGTTCTTATTTAACAATTAATATATTTTGTTAAAGTGGAGGATAACAATTTTTTGATTCCCCTAATTATAATTATTAATTGTTATTTTTGTTTTATCTAATACTTCCACATCATAATTAATTGTAATTACAATTACATTTGAAAATCTACATTTTTTACATACTTGAAGCTTTTACTTTTATATTTATTTTATCTTATCTTGTCTGTTGTCTTTTTCTTTTTCTTTTTTTATTATAAATATGTAAATAAAAGGAAAGAGCTTGAGATTGTGGAAGCAATTACTTATAAATCAAAATAATAATTAGTAATAATTAAAACAATAATAATGTAATCTTTTTTCTCTTTGTCTTTTTTCCTTTTCTTTTCTTTTCTTTTCTTTTCTTTTCTTTTCTTTTCTTTTCTTTTGGTTTATTATTTTACTGCATTGAACGTTATAATATACTATTGTTTTTATTCGATCCAACCCTCTAATTCCATTTTTTTATTCCACTTTTTTATTCGTTTCAATTGCAATTAATACTAGTTATTTTTCATTTTTTATTTTATTTTTATTATTATTATTGGCATTAATTAATTGTCTTTTTAGAAATCTCAAAAACAAAAAAAAAAATAGATTCGAATTCATCATTCTTGATTTAATTTTTTTTAGCTAACTAACTATTATTGTTCCAATTTTGTTTTGCGATTGATTTTCTCAAGTGACTAAAAAGAACACTACAATAAAGAGAACACATTTTAAAGATTGCATTAAGAAATTGAATTTTTTATATAAATTATCTAATTGAATAAAGAACACAAAAATTAAAAAGCGAAAGAAAGCGTAAATTGTAAGTTCATCATTTCCAATTGATGTTGTTTAATATAATCAGCTAGTTGTTCATTCCAATTGCGATTGCAATAATATAACTAGCTGCCTAATTAATTACAGCAGAGAACAAATAAAATTAATAGTTGTAATAACACAACGCTGGCAAACTCTAAAGGCCAGCTGACACACAACATAATAATAATTAGTTATAAGCAATCAAATCAATTATTCAGAGTTGCCCATAAAAGATGATAAATTGTCCGTTGAAATTGTTCTAACCCAATTGCAATAAGATGAAAATGTATTGCAACTGATAAATTGTACAAAATTAATGTGCTGCAGTTAGAATCTTTACTAGCTAGTTCATTCCAAGAATTATCGGAAATAAGTCAAAACTGCACTTCAATATATGTATAAATTATATTCATTATATTGTTCGATATCCAATTGATGCTATTATTCATTGAACTTGGTCAGGGTGAGCTGTTATATTGTCTACATACAGTTAACGTTATATTATACGGGTAAATACGTCAATTTCCATAGAACCAGTTCTGTTGTAGTACTTACTCATTTAATGCACATTATTATGTTTAGTGGATCTATTACTAGAACTGTTTTAGATGCATCTGATTACAAAGTTATTCTCTGAAGGTATTATATAGAGTAAGTATCAAAACAACACAACCGTAAGTTGAAAAATTCTTCTCTGCTGAAGACGCTAATTGTTTGCATAATTTTTAAAATATGACCACCGGATTCTCCTGGCAATAAACTTGCTAAATTTTAAAAAATGTTTTGATTATGCGCTCGCAGTTATGAAATTTACGTTTGAACTAAGCCGACACAATTATTATTTCTTTTCAGCTAATATTTGTATGTGACTCGAAATATTTTGAAGAAATTTATGAATCTGCTTCTTCCATTTTAAAAGCTTTGAGAGTTTTCAATCCTACTGTTAAGGAATAATAATCCTTTTTATCGCCCTTTTAAGCTATGTTCTATGTAGACGTTTTGATACACCTTGGGTCCTGATGGTTACCTGTTATCCAGCTATGTTTGCATATAAATAATTCCATCTATGAGTTTAAAGGTCCTGAAAGAACAACACGTTATGTTTTATGACCGTACCTATAATATTTGTATTTTATATATCTCGCTTAAAATCTGAAAATACAACAAAGTATACCGATATCCACTAATTATGTTCACTACGGGACCCTTATAATGGTAAAATCAGATATAACTTTCTTATTTCAAATAAAGTAATTTTTGAAAGAATAATTTTCCGGCTAATATTCCATTTCTTACATTTGTTGTGTTTAATTATAATGTTGGTATGTTATTGACACAAATCCTCATCATTAGACTACAACAAGTCCTCTTGTGGTTTCAACTTCGCAATTGAATGAAAAAGTGATTAAAAACCTAAAATTAAAGCCACAATAAATGACTAATTTTCTAGTTAGATCGATAGATAGATAGATATAGGAAACTGATACATGTATTACTTATAAGTCGAAAATGATCTAAGGGATATAGTTGTATCGCATGCTATAATTATAAATGAGGGGAAGAGAGTAATTGCAAGTGATTAACATCCCGAAACCTTGAAATTTCAACTAAGGCTTCAGATACACAAAATGGTACGACCATGAGTTCATATCAATTACAAGGCAAACAAAAAAAACTTAATGTAAATGAACACAAGGATGAGGAGATAGATTCTAAGTTAAATTATAATATATTTGATATAGGTGTATACTAGCTTTATTCCTATAGTCCATCCGTATCGTATCGTCACCTTCTGGATCTCCCTTTAATTCCGGGGAAAAAACTGATATGTGTGGGTTCTTCGATCTATTTTGTGAGTTGCTACGTATCATTTGGGAAGTCATTGTTTCTACAATTGTGAACAATGAAAGGCTTCCTTCAATTGTAATCGGCATTTTCTAACCACTTAATATATGTCCATATATCAATATATCCTCCAATTCCTTTCAGTAAACTAAGGATATAACCCTTCAAATTGATAAGCTGGTTAAAGAAGGTGAACCATGGAGAGAAAAAATCACACAAAAGTCTTCAGAAGTAGCTGTCTCTCAAAGCAATGTTGATATGTTAAAAGAAAAAAAAGATTCGCTCATTAATAATATAAATGAATCTCTAGCTGTAGAACAAGATACCATGAAG
>BCKZ01000031.1:14933-60867 GCA_001600815.1 Alloascoidea hylecoeti | reverse complement strand
TCAACTCATTTAAATTTTCCTCCTTACTAAGGTCGCCAAAAAAAATGCTGGGGTCCACCTCGGATAGCTGATGCCTATTTTCACTGAATATTTTCTCAATTTCATCGCTGTACTGTTTGAATTTGTCTGTAATAGTCTCCATGGTGGCAAAGAAAAGAAAATGTGTATAAGTTAGTTGTTAGGATGTTGCGAAATTACGGTAAATTATTTGCATCACGTGCGGACTGATATTATTAATCACTATAGAAGTATGGCATCAAAAAAGAAAAAAGTGCTAGTGATAAATAGTAACAACAAATTTCATTCCAGATATGATTTTAGATCGATTTAAAGAATATATTTCAAAGAAATTGACAAGAGCTTTCTCTAAAAGAGCTCTAAATGTTACGAAAAGAATTGTAGCGAAAGAAGAAAACAATGGTGTCTCTACTAAAACCATGCCATTGAAGAGACAACAATCGATATCCATTTATCAAAGGAAAAGTGCAACAAGAAGAAGTACTCGTAATAAAAATAGGTCTGTATCTTACACTTATGATTCTGATGAATATGAAGAAGAATAAGTTTTCCGATATTATTCATAATTAATAATTTATGAGATGTATATTTACCTGCATTAAAGTATCGGTAACTAGTAACCAGACATCAGGAAAATATTTTTTCATGACTACTTAAAAGAAAGTAAATAAGAAAACTCTCAACTTTTTCTTTTAAAAATGGTTTCATCAAAGGCAGTTGCCGATGATCTTGATGATGGTATTGAATATGATGAAGTATATATATCTGATGGTGAAGCTGCAGAGGAATTATTAGAATCGCGATTAGATTATGATTCTGATTCTGATGAAGAAGTTCAAACAAGCGGTCAAGATATAACTGGAGGTGTAAAAAGGAAAAAGAAACCAAAGGGGGATAATGGCAATAGTAAAGAAAAACTTGCTTTGAAGAAAAAATTAAAAGTTGAACATTTTGTTAAACAAAAGCAAAACTTATGGAAAAATGATGTTCAATTAGTTTGTGATTTTATTGCAACAAGAGCAAGAGTGAAAAATCCAAATTTATCTGGTTTAGAGTTAAACGAACAGTTTTTTTTGTCACCAAGGGATTTCAAATATACTGGTGATTATTTAGGGGAAAGAAACCTTGATGGTTATAAAGAATTTATTCGTGAATGTAAGCTCATCTCTTGAATTTTTTTTTTAAATTTTTTTTTTAAATTACTAACTTACTTTATAATTGACTAGTTTTTTTGCCATATATGCAATATTTAAAACCTCAGACGAAAGTGAAAAAGGAAAAGAAACCAAAGAACTCAAAAACATCTACCAATTCACTTGGTAATTCAAAATGTATTGTTATTCTTGCAACGTCCGCAATAAGAGTTTGTGATATCAATAGAAAATTTTTAAACTCAATTAAATTAATCGCCAAAAATTCATTTAAAAATGATTCTTTATTATTTCAAAATCAAACATATCCTCCATTTATAATAGCAACACCAGGACGATTTCTACGCCATTTACAAAATGGAGATATTTCAGGGAAATATATTGATGGTATAATACTTGATTCAAGTTATCTCGATAGTAAACAACAAAATATATGGGATTCCCAAGATTTCATGGGAACTTTAAAGAAAATTGTTAGTGGAATTAATTCAATCGATGAAGATGCTGAAATGATTGGAAATGATGCTGAAACTCGAATAAAAGTTTTATTATATTAATTGAATAAATTAAACTTAATTTCATAAGTTAAGATTAAGAAATCCTTTTGTTTTTGAATTATTTATCATTTTATATTATTGGGCAAGCCTTTTATTTGTTGTTACTATATATAAATATTTATGTTGCAACGTTTTGACTTCTATAGATTACTTTTTTTTTTATTTAAAATTATTGCATTACTTGACCATGGTACTAATTATAAAGTTCTATTTTGTTATAAAGTTGCGATTTCAATTGATCAGCATCAATAACATATATTATATTAATACTTCATAGAAAATTTCAATTTCCTTTAGCCTGATCATGATCATCATAAGGATCTGAAGATATTTAAAATCTTGCAATCCGTATAGTATTTTAGGATTATTGTAGTAAATATTTGTAGGCAGAGTTCGAATTAACAATGCATATTGCAATTGTTATTCGATTTTTTTTCTCTTGAGTATGAGGTATAAGTTAGAACTTATATTAATTTATATTTAGTGGAGGCAGTAGAACCCTAAAATATCCCGTTACGAAATTGCAAAAGAGTTCGCCCATTCCACATATCCCTAAGGAGTGTGTTAAATAAGACAAAAACAACGAATGAGCATCAAAATATTACTGAATTCATATTTTTTGGCGATGTTGGTAGTTATTCCACCAGAGTCCACCTCCTTTTCAAATATTAATGCTCACACATCACCATGAGGCCCCCACAGCTGGTTGACCTTCTATGATTCCCATAGGACCATCACATAAAATAATGAGATGATTGTAGATGTCCGATGGGATTTCATTCGATTGTTATCCAGTTCCCACCTTCCCCACATAGCCACAGGCAATTTTATTTGTTTCTTCTTCACCTATTGCAGTAGTTGCACCTTTATTTTCTTTTATTCTTTTGTTCTGATGGATATAAGATATGACCCATATTTTTTAGAATATACGCTTCTTTCTACATATGGTGCGATAAAACAGCGGATCACCTCATACGAAGTAATGTATTTGATGATTTGTCTATCTATTAATATTAAATTAGATATTTCAACAGGGAGATTGGAAACAAAGTCGACTGTTGAGTAAGTATTAAATTTTTGCGTAAAGACATATTGCAATTATTAAAATGGTTGTTGTTTCAATATTAATAAACAATATAAAATAAAAGAGGTTAACCCTATAGCTATAAGCTTTATTATACACACAACTCGGTGAATGTGATGAGTCTTTGCAGGTAAAAGTATTAATTAACTCCCTTATAGTAGGCTTATTACATGCATACTTACAAATTTTCCAAATATAATCATTAAGATACTTCAACTGCCATTTATATCTTTTGGGGACGAAAATCGTTGCATGTTTGCGTGTGCTAGTAATCTTTTTTTTTCTTTTTGTTCTTTGGACGTGGTTAACGACCCAGGACAACAACTACTAGTCAATAATATATCATGATTAATTTCTTACTTAGTTTTCTCTATTCATTTGTTGATTTATTTTCAAATTACTTGCTATCAAGCCATTAAGTATTCCTGATGTGATCATAACACCCTCTAATCCTTATATAAAAACCCACACTTTCCCATTCAACTTAGCACACAACATCTGTATGCACTGGTATGTATCTGGAAAAATTATTCTTTTCAAAATAACTTTTATCAGAAACTTTTATCAGAAACTTTTATCAAAAATTTCTCCATTTAAAGATTCATTTCATACAAAAGTTTTTACTTTTAGAAATTAGATTATGTAAAAATGTATAATAATTTATGTAATCAATAAACAAGATTGACCATTATCACGTAATATTAATAATCACTAATTACTAATTACTAATTAATTATAAAAATCCAACTTTCTCCTTCCCCCAGGTACTTCGAATTCTTTTCTAAAATCATATTAATCATTAGTATTATAAATTGAAACTATAATGTCATTACCAACAACTCAAAAAGCAATTGTTATCCATGAAAATGGAGGTCCTGAAGTTTTAAAATATGAAGATATTCCAGTTCCTCAAATCAAAGATTCAGAAATCCTTATTAAAAACAAATACGCCGGTATTAATTTTATAGAATCATATTTTAGGACTGGATTATATAAAAGTACAAAACCATATATTTTAGGCCGTGAAGCATCTGGTGTAATTGTTGCAATTGGATCACAAGTAACAAACTATAAAATTGGTGATAATGTTGCTTATTTATCAGCATCTACTTTTGCTCAATATACTGCTGTTTCAGCGGAAAATGGAAAGATTTTAAAACTACCTCAAGATATAGATGAAGAAGCATTTAAAATATATGGTAGTGTTTTAATTCAAGCATTAACTGCTTTAACTTTCATCACCGAATCTTATAATGTTTTAAAAGATGATTATGTCTTGGTTCATGCTGCTGCTGGTGGAGTTGGTTTAATATTAGATCAATTAATTTCATTACGTGGTGCTCATGTAATTGGAACAGTTTCAACACCAGAAAAGGCAAAATTGGCAAAAGAAAATGGAGCTGAATATATTATAAATTATACAAATGAAGATACAGTTTCAAAAGTTTTAGAATTGACAAATGGAAATGGAGTAGCTGCTGTTTTCGATGGTGTTGGTAAAACAACATTTGATATTTCTTTAGAATCTGTTGCTAGAAAAGGAACAGTTATTAGTTTTGGTAATGCAAGTGGTGCTGTTGAACCAGTTTCTCTTTTTAAGTTAACTAAAAATTTAAAACTTTTAAGACCTGGTCTTTTCAGTTATATTGTTACGAAAGAAGAATGGAATCATTATTCTCAGGAATTAAATAAATTAATTGTTGAAAAGATATTAAAGTTTGATATCAAAGTTTTTGAATTGAAAGATTATAGAACTGCAACTGAATTGTTGGAAGGTAGAAAAACAACCGGTAAATTGACTCTTAAAATTCCTCAATAAATATGTATAAACTTATAACTTATATAAGATCTTATGTAACTATAGTATACATGTTTTGGATTTCGAATAATTTTTCCTAGAATATTAAGTTCGTATAATAATGCTACCATAAGAAATAACATAATGGGTTGTCAGAATGACAACTCCGGAGTTTTTAACCACTTCTCTAGACATCTCATTCACCACTTCACAACCACTTACAATGGTAAACTCCACAAGATTCATCAGAGCACTAGCATCAATAAATAGGAGGGGCTACTAAACGCCATGGCAAGAAGTCGTCTTGAGCCAATACATCGATCAACCAGATTTCTAGGGATTCCAACAAAGAGTGAGTGGTGAACAATCCGAATTAGTAGCAGAAGAAGAGTTTCATACTTGACTAAGACCAAAGAGAGACGGCAACCACTGACCTAACATATTCCAAACCTTCCGAACTTTCGCTCCTTTCAGGATTAAGAGTGGTGACAGAGTTTCCCGTGGCGCTTATACTCAAAGGACCAATTGAGCTCCCCTGTGGGCAGAAACAGTAACAGCCCGTCTCATCACAATTATGAACACCGGTTGGTAATAGTTTTTGATCATTAAGGACCACAGTATTTAGTATCAGCTCTCCAGTTCCTCTCTGTTGCTGAGGAAACGATACACCTTCTATCTCTTAGTTTTATTTGATACAGATCCTCAGATTCCTCTTGAGAATCCACTAAACCAATACTCACATAATGACCGGTAGGGGGGTTGAGTTACTACTGTAGATAATTTATAATTAAATGATTTTTTTAAGTATAGGCCATAACACCCATCTAGGTTAACTTTATATAATTAGTATCATTATGTTACAATTATATCTTCAATTCAAGCTTATATACGCATTATCAATGATAATAATAATGTGAATGAAAATTTCAACAAGATATTAATATAAAAAGAGAAAAAGAACAGTAGAAAAACACAATTAAGATTAAAATCAAAAATAAATATTTAAGGGATAACTACTCAGAGTCATGTAAATATGATAATGATATTTTATGTAAAACAGATTTTTTTTTTTTGTATGAAAGAATCAATCAATGTATAGATTTCGTTCACTTAATTTATAACTCATAACTTATAAATCATAAGTTTTTAAATTTTCGAATAATGTATGTTATGACACAAGACTAACTATATGGGTAGTAATATTCATCTATTAAGAGATAATATGGATATAAATGAATTATTATAAAAAAACAAGCTCACGTTTGCAAATTTTAAACATAAAAAAAATAAGAACAAAAGCAATACTTAAATAAAATAAAAAAAAATAAGAATAAATTAATCAAGATTAAAATAATAATAAGGTATTATGGTTAACATTAGTAGCTTTCTTATTTCTTTTATTTTTTTCTTTCTTGTTTTTGTTTAATGTTTGAATTAAATAAAACTTTAAGTAGATATTGTAATTTCAGTATTACCAATTTTATTATCATCATGATTATCTTCAACTTTTCCATCCAAAACAACACTTTCATTATTATTATTATTATTATTATTATTATCATTTTTTTCATTTTCATTTTCATTTTCTATTTCATTTTCTATTTCATTTTCATTTTCTAAATTTGAATCATCATTAATATTTAATTTTTGAACATATTCTTCAACTTTTTGCCAACCTTCTAATCTCATTTGTTCTCTTTTTTTATTTTCAATCAAAGTTTGTCTATATAACATTGTACAATGATCAAATAACATTGCATTTGAATCCATAAATATTTTTAAAGCAGTATATGCTAAACCATGTATTGATCTATTCCAATGACCAGAAGAATTTTTATTTGTTAATGAGTCAGAAGTTGAAGGTGGTCTTTCTAAACCAAGATCTTCAAGTGTACCATCTTCAATATCTAATTGAGAATCAGTTTGATTATTATTTTGTGGATCATCAGGATCATTAAAAGTTTCAGAAGCCGATATTTCATATAAAGCAGGAAATACAATTGGTAATATAACTTCAGCATTAACATTATCAGTAACTAAATTTAAATAATATTCATTATTCCAAAAACTAAGAGTTTTTTCAGATACCAAGAAATGAGGAGAAGAAATACATTTTGACAGTTGAACAAAAAGTGGTACTTCAATTTTATTAAATTCAGTTGGATCCATAACTTCAAAAATATCTTCAATTTCATTTAAAAACATAACTTCTTTTGAAGAATTTATTTTTGGCCAAAATCTTAATAAACCCATTATAACTTCTTCAGTTAATGAAGGATCCTTTTCTAAGAATTGTACAATACAATAAGCTAATTGTGGATGGTATAAAGATAATGAACGTGGTTTATGTAAAGGTATTAAAACCCTACATAAAAAGATCTTATGTTCTTCTTTTAAAGGTAGAGCAAAACCATTTATAATTGAACCTAAAATTTCAAGTAATTCAGCAATTCCATTAAACCTACCAGTTTCATAAATAAATTGTAAAAAAACATGATTTATTGATCTTCTAATAAAACTCCTTAAACTTAAAAATTTACCATAAATTCTGTGTAAAGTAGTTTTAAGACAATCACGTTCTCTTGGATCTTCCGAATCAAATAATTCTAATAAGTTAAGTACAAATTCATGATCAATATATTGTTTTGCAATTTGATGATTGAAATCCGGACTTTCAACAAATCTTAAAAAAAATTCATAAACTACTTGCATATGTGACCAAGCAATTTCAGAAACCGGTTCATCTTCTTCTGGATCATAAATATCACCAATTGGATTAACAGGAGGAGGGATTGGTCTAAAAAGATTCGTTTTAAACATTGATATGACTTGTTTATAAATATCATCAGAATACATGAAACGATTTATTGTTACAAATTCCATTAATTCTTGTAAAGTTAACCTTTTCAGCTCCTTACCCCGGATGTCGAAAGCCGGATCCGAGAAATCATACATGACATTACATTGTTTAACTTTGTTAACGAATAAAGAGATCTGTTCAGTCGGGGGTACTTCGTTAAAAGAAGGTAATTTTTCAAACTCAGTTTTGGACGAAGGTTCAAAACGGGAAGAGTTGTGACGTTTGGGGGAACGGATTCTGTCTATACCATCAGCATCGAGATGTAAACGTTCAAACGAGTGGCTGTTTCTGGGAATGTCAATGTCTGATTGTTGTTGCACTGAGGGCGTGGCCACGTGAGCAGAGACGGGCGTGGGATTGGGATCCACGGGCGGAGACGGGTTGATGCTGATGCTGACGGTCGGCACCTCGCTGCCAGAGGGGGTGTTTGCGGGCAGGTTGGACGAGGAGCTGGACGGAGACCCCTGACCCGCGGGCTGTCCCTGTCCCTGTGCCTGGGGGGTGGTGTTGGAGTTGGTGGTGGTGTTGGGGGTGTTGGGGGACTGACTCTGCCCGGACGACGGCTGCGACTGCCCTGGCAGAAGAGACGTCTTCTTGTCCCGCTTCTCCTTCTTGTCCTTTCTCTTCGAAGGTTTGCGGGTCAGACGCTGCTTGAAACCTTTCATCATCTTGCTTTCTGGTGATGTTTAACAACTGTTCATGAAAATGTAAAGGCTCACAAATGCCAGAGCTAGAATGACGTCACGTGGTAATCACGTTCACATCCACAACCAATCACACGCTCCTCAGTTTGGCAAAATAAGACCACCATTTCTTTTCTTCACCACAACTTCCCCAATAATGCTCAGATCTTCCATTCGCACCATACCAAAGGTTCTTCCACGTCCTGCTTGCGTCGCACGTCTGGCCCACACACAGGCTCACGCAGAAGAAACTTACCCATATCCTGCTGCCCCAAACAAACAAGCTGCTGCTGAATTCATTGATTCCCGCAAGGCAACCTCTGATCATGCCGGCCACACTTCTAGTACTTGGAAAAACATTTCTTTATTCGTTGCTGCTCCTGTACTTGGTCTAGTAACATATTATGTTTATGGTGTTGAAATGGAACATTTCGAACATGCTAAGCATAAAAAAGCACCTGAACATCCTGAATATGAATATCAAAATATTAGAAATAAAGATTTCTTTTGGGGTGATGGTGATAAAACTTTGTTTTGGAACGATAAACATAACGTCCATAGAAAAGATTAAATCTTTATTTTTATAATTACTTTACTTTACAATTGTAATTACAATTAATCGATTGTTTAAGAGAAATGAAAATACATTTTGTTTCAAATTTTAATATATATTTATACAATTGTCTAAATATCTAAATGTTGATTTGTCTAATCCAATAAATATACTCGTATTAACCAACTGCTAATAATTGACATCCGTTCCCGTTACGGATCTCGATTTTGATTTCAAAGTCTCATGATTTTTATGTAGTTGCTGATGTAATATATTCGTAATCCACCTAAGTAATCAAACGCAGCTGATAGGCCTCCAGAAGGATATGGCCAAAGTTGTTTAATATAGCATACCCACCATCACTTTACCAATTACAACCACAGAGCAGACCAAGACATACAACTAAATTAGAGTGGTTATACAGAGTTTTCTGTTACCATTTTTCTCTTAATTATCTCTTTAGTGTCTTTGCAAATTGGTTTATAATAACTCGAACACTACTTAGCTTGTCAATCATGTAAGTAAGTAGTGATCAGCTTCTTTCCAGGACATCAAACTGAATGAAGGATGTTCCGTAGTCAATGGCCTTTTTAATTGTGAGGTTATTTAATCTTCTGGTAGCGCGATCGTGAGCTTCTCGTAACAGATGGAGTTGTTACCCATATTCACACACGTGCACGTGCATACCACCTATAGCTACCTCTCATCGTCTTCCTTTCCGTTTTACATTGACATCAAGGTATTAGAACCAACAAATTCAAAGGTAACCGGTGAGGATGATCAAATAAAGCTCTTTGGAAATATACGAGCAAATGATTTAGTTCTGGCGTCGATAGAATGTAGTTATGATCAAATACTAAATAGTGATAGTGGCACACACAATAAAGAGTACCTTGAAACACGGCGTAAAAGAGCAAAATTAATGGATGACAATAAATGGTCTATGGGTGATGATATGATTTTGAAAGGTCAACTTTCAACAGAATTACAGTTCAATTTAAACGATCCGGAACTTCTATTTAATATTGAAAAAAGGAAAACAAATATTTCAAATGATAAAATAACTGTTTCAATACCGAAAACTGAAAAGGCATTAATGAGAAATTTCAATATATCAATCGATTCTTAAAATCACAAGAAGAATACGTGACGAAAATAACATTATTCAAAGAACAACTGAAATTGTTAGAGATCCGAAGGTTATTAGAACGTATATTAAAAAATGACAAACAATGGAACCTGCTGAATTGGAACTGGAAACAATTGCTCCAGGTTATAAATAAAAGACGACGGAAAATGCTTGTAGGAGAACTACAAAAATTTCAAGGAAATAAAGAAAGAAGAGATGCAAGAAAAGCAACAAAAAATAATAAAGATTCAGCTGTTCCATTATCCGGTAAAGGTATTGGTAAAGGTAAATCAACTACAAGAAGATATTTGTGGTGAACTTGGTCATATTCGTACTAATAAAGCGTGCCCTCTATGTAATGAGAGAAATAGGACACCTGCGAATCTTGAAAATAGTGAAGGTTCTATATCTATTAGTGGGATTAATATTCATTCTTATCACCCGTTATCTTGATTTCCAACTAAATTGGTCTAAAGAGCGTAAATTTAGCCTTTTTTGCAAGTTAGCTATGAAGTTAGTGTATTTCAGTCTTTGAATTTCTAGACTATCTATTTGACAAAATAATCACGTGTGCAATCTCACTAATATTTGGATAACAACTTATCGGCAATAGTTTAGTGGCTAGAATTTCCGCCTGTCACGCGGGGGACCGGGGTTCAATTCCCCGTTGCCGAGTTTTCTTTTTAACTTTTATTCCTTTTCTTTTTTATTTTCTTAACTTTAATCATAAGGAAAGAAAAGATTTAATATTAAGAGCGGTAACCGTTTTTTTGGTTAGAAAATATCACAGAAGATATGATCAACAGGAGAATAGTTTATCAGAATCACAATGGTGTAAAATGATTGAAAGGGACTCCACAAAGCTTTGTTCTGAATCACTTAGGTGCTATGGACAAAAAAAGAAAAAGAGGAAGGATGTATAAATATTACATCCTTTATTGATTGAGTAAGAAGTTGGAAATGGTGGCAATAATACTATAAAATGTAACAACATTACCCAAAAAAGAGTGAACATATAACATTAGTAATAGGTATTTTTGCCTAGCAATAGGTCTTTTTATTTTCACAATTTTTTGGTTGTTATAAATATAGTATTTATAGAAAAAGCAGTTTAATATAGAGCCTTAATGGCCACTTGAAAAAAAAAAAAAGACTCACTGTCACCAAAGAAACACGAACATTTATAAGTTGAATATTGGGAGCATGTATATTGTTTTGTTATTTCATTTAAGGCTTTAAAATTTACTATTATAATAGTATTGGACGTCGTGGAACAAATGTTTTTACAAATCCACTTCGTTTTTTCTTTCAATTAAAACATCTGACTCACCGTTTTTCATACATTTTCTTCCAAATATGTAATTACTTCAGTTTTCATCCATTTGATTGTTTTGTTAGCGAAATGAATCTTGATCCTACATATAATTCTCTGATTAGTAAGTTCAGAAATGTTAAATATTTACCATATATGAAACATTTATATTGTAACCTTATATAATTATGATGAATGATACAATTCTTGAACTTTTTCTTAGCTTTTTAGTTGGATACCTAAGTAAGTCCAACTTCTGAGAAAAGGCAAACAGACTTTTTCTCGAGTTAACCTTCTCAATAACTAGATTACTTAATATAAATAAATAAACTAGAATTATATCAATCTGAATTATTTTAAAAAAATTGGTTGTTAATTAATAGTACTCATGTAAATACAGCTTAATTTAGAGCCTTAATGACCCTTAAAAAATGAATTCATTTGGAAAAGCACATTCACCTCTTATAAATTAGTTTAATTTATAATAAGGTATACATGCAAAAAATGTTGTCTCCTTCATTTGGCTCTTCAAGCTCAAGAGTTTCTACAATTTGTTTGAAGATTCTACGTGGCCGAGGTTTTCATGACGGTGATTCATTTACATTTACAATTGATGTTAAATTTGAGAGTACAAATTTATAATGGTTAGTATTGAACTTAATGAAATGTGGTATTATGGGTTGACCAAGCAAGACTTTGATCAATTCTTAAACATCTTTGTACTCATCTAAGAATGGTAGGTCCTCTAGAACTAGAAGTATTATCGGAGGCTTCTTTAAAATATGGTTAGTATGTTATGATAATTGAAGAAAAAATAATAAAAGGTATAATATATTTACCTGGTGTTTTTTATTTTAACCAGGCAGGAAACTCTAGCTATATTAACGGACAAAGTCCCACTTGCTATAAGCTTATAAACTTTGCAAGTTCATGGATTCCTGGTTATATAATATACAAACAAATTATTATTTAGTTTTCAACTAATTCATTTTATTCTCTTACAAATTAGTTAATTTAACTAATTTCATAATACAATAATTGGGTATATAAAAAAAGAGTAGAAGAACAATTAGCACTTTTATTTCCTTTTTGGGACAAATAGTATAAATCTTGAGCTTCTCCCCAACCTCTATTTTTTATGAACAAGAGTCAGGATCGAATAAAACGTCTTCTTCCTTTTTCTCTCTTTTAGTCTGTATTTTGTGTATTGGTGTTATTTACTTGTCTGCGTGTATTATGACATAGTCTACATCACTTTGAAGATGTCGCGTTACTCGGCACCTAAAAAAATAATCTTTTTTTACGTCTTTTTCTTTTTTCTAACTTTAATAAACAGCGTCATAAAAGATTGTCGAATTTCATATTGAATGATTAATATACTACATCATGTTATTTTTATGTTGTTTAAGCTGTAAAGATGTAACTTTATTTACTTAATTAATTCATTAAATTTAGTCCACAGAAGACAGTTTAGTATCCTCTGATTTTGTTACTTGAATATCGTAATCTTTTCCAGCAATGTTATTGGAAATGGGTATTGCGGGTTCTAATTATCAGGAGAAGCTTCAAAATTGAAACAAAATTATCTGGCAAACAGGACCCACCCATAGGGATAGTTCTACATCACTGGATAATTCATTGTTTCAATTTTTTATTTCCTGATAAGGAGAACCCGTAATACCCATTTTTGGCCTGAAAGATAGAAGTATGGAGTTGGTACCAGACTAGAGTTTTACTAAATATCCATTGCTAAATTACCTTGGTTTGCGAATCAATTTAGTAGTTAATACTGGGATGCGAGATAGGAGTTATTGGTCTTTCAACGGGTGTGATAAAGATTGGACTGCGTGTAAGACACCTAACGAATACAAGAATCTACATATGTTTTATTTTGGATTATAGAATGAGTGAAATTAAATATATATATATATATATATAAATTAATAAGGTTATTGTATATTTCTGTATTTATCACAACTTCTCGTAGTTGGTAAAAGTATATTTGTATCATTGAGCTTGCAGTTGAATGAAGTGAAATCATATTACAACACCGAAACTGTATAAAAAAACTGGAGAAAGAGTGTTTGCCTTTCTGATATGTAATTATTCCGCTTATTTTGCACTTGGTTTTCGGCTAATATTAAACAATGAAGGGCTGATTGGCACTCTTAAAGCGATATCGAGGATAGGAACTAAATACGAAACTAAAAAATAGAGAACTTAAAAAAGAAAGGAAAGAAAAACTATTTATGAATATAATCAAAAAGAGTCACATTGAATTCAGCTTAGCTAAAGGATTACTAGCTACACTAATGTTCGGGCATATGTATCTTCAAATAACATCTTCAACAGCATATATCAGGTTTAATGTTTTTCTTGTTAATATGTTATAACGAAGGTGATTCTTCATATATTATAGCGCTAATGGTATAAACACTATTACTTATAACTAACTACATTATTAGTGATAAAACTAATCATTTGCAATTGATTCCTTCTGATGCTCCCTGACCTATTTTACCTAAATTTTTATAATTTTTGATGGATCTCCTAAAGAACAAATTTCTAATAGTTTTGCATAAACTTTTGCATCATAATGTCTTTGTCTTTGTTCATCTCTTTTACGTGTACCTGGATATTTTGGATCACGTAAAGGTCTTGAAGTTAATGGAGTTGTTTTAACTTTCAAAACTGGTTCATCATTGGGTATATTATTATCCTTGTCTGGGTTTGGAGTATTATTATTTTATTCAGAATTAGGTAATGAAGGTTCTTTTAATTCATTAGATTCTAAATTTGATGATGATTGTGATTTTTTGATTGTGAGTTTGAATTTTTCATTAGAACAGATGATGGAGTTTCTATATTATCATTTTTCTCCGAATCTTCAAGAATATCCGATTTATTAGATTTTTCTTTAATTTCTTTAGTTTCAGATTCTTTAGATTCTTTACTGGTGAATTCATTGGTGAATTTATCAATACAAGTTCTAATAATGGTTCATGAGTTTTTAAATTATTTATTGATTTCATTGTTCTGATAAATAGGAGGGTTTTTGACTAATCAGTTGTAACGCTTCATAAGATTCAATAAATGAATTGTATAAGCAACATGCTGGATCTAATAGATTTGCTTTCATAAAATTTGATACCGCAGATTCGTCAACGTTTTGTACGATAGTGATTACCAAGAGCAATTATTAGTGCTTGAACGTGAAATCGGGAAACGTATTCAAGATCTGGAAAGTCGTTCTAACTCTAATGAACAGGGACAAATATTTGAAGACAGTATCAGAGCCAAGTATATAACGGCGGAAGTTTCGCAAATAACATATTATTCAATCTACCATTAGTTGGGTTTTTTGAATTGCCAGGATCTCACAGCAAGGCTACTTCAAAATTTTTTTTTTCGAGGAATTTAAATTCTTTTGTCAGCATAAATTTCATTTGTTTGAATTCTCCACTAACTTTATTTTGTTTCCTACTCGATTTTGAAGTAGCCTTGCTGTTAGATCCTGGCGATTCAAAAATCCCAACTAATGGTAAATTGAATAGTATGTTGTTGGCGAAACTTCCGCCGTTATATACTTGACCCTGATACTCTGTCTTCAAATATTTGTCCCTGTTCATTAGAATTAGAACGACTTTCCAGATCTTGAATACGTTTCCCGACTTCACGTCCAAGCACTAAGAATTGCTCTTGGTAACCATTCATATTAATGATAAAAGAAGTTGATTGATTATAATTATAAGGAGGTTGGGCATAGTTTATATCCGGGTAACATTTAAAATTACAATTATCAACCAATAATAACCGATTCCTGATATTCAACAGATGTATTTAATCAGTGACATCGACAGCAGCTAAAATTCTCGATTTATCTGAATATTTTAAAAGAAATACAGTTTAAAGTAAATCAATAACAATCTAAACCCTTCAACTTTAGAATCAATCTAAATTTTTTAAAGTTGAACAAAAGTTTTTCTAATAATGTTTTTTTGTGAAAGAAATCTAACATATAAAGAAGTTGCTAATAATGTATTTAAAGCTTGTAATTATTCATAATTTAATAAAGATTCATCAATATAACCAAATAAATCTATTGATGAATTATAACATGATCTAACAAGGTTATAATTATATTCTAGATTATCAGTTAATAATGATTTTGTATCTAGGTATACAGTGATTTTGGCTTCTATTGGTTGTGTGCTCATTAACTTCGATATATTTATTTGAACCAGTGAAGATAGTTTGGCTTGTTGAAGAGCAGCTATTCTTTCCGAAAATGAAGTGACCATAGCGATAGTTCCTTATAACTATAAAATTTTGAAGCAAATCATACACATTTATTGGTTATAGTTAAATTTCCATAGATGAAAAATAATTAAATACTTACCTGTTTCCGCATTATCAGCAAATTGGTAAACAGTCAAAAAGTCCTCGATTTACTCCATCTTTACTAGAAAAGTTCTTAGAAGATATATCTCTTATTCTAGACCCATTTAAACCATGTGTTCTCAAAACGATTTGCTTTCCACCTGAACTATTAACTTTCATTTCCAACCATATGGATCTTACTATTTTAATCCCCTCTGGCCTCATTTGATAAACGAAGAGTTGGAAACTGTTGATACTAAGGTTAACATTTCATCTTTATCGAGTGCCAGCAAACGGTAAATAGTACCAGGTATTCCGTCTCCTGCTTTGGAAGAATTTAAATGTCAGCTGTTCTCTTCTTCTCTGTCTGTTCTCGCACAAGAGTTAATTGGAAAGACAAGTGGAAACTTGAATAAGCCCATAAACATTGCAGCTATGTAATCTCAAAGATCGATCGTCCTTCTCCCACTTATATTCAATGTTGTTGGTGTTTTCGGTGAGAAGTTAAGTATTACGGATTGCGTTTTTTGGTGGTGGATTTTCCATATAATTATAAGGAATCTACATTCATCTTATACTGTCTCTTTAGACAAATTGAAGCCCACTATAAATATTCTCGCTGAAAGGATCATAACCGATCTATAAGTAGCTTATGTTGACAATTATAATGAATTACTCTCAATTGCACGTCAATATTAATGATATCGATGCATGATTATTATTCAATCCATATTCAAGTCTCTAAGAAATGATACTTCTATCACCTGAACCAGTCAATAGATCTTCATTTCTCAATTCCATACCATTAATTGTATCAAAACGACCTTCTAATATTTAAAAATAGAATATGATGTTATTGTTGCTGAGTTTGAAAAATCTTTATTATCTTTCAAGAATTTTTGGAGTTCAAATTTATTCATTTTCATTATTTTTTATAAATTGAATATAAATGAATTAAACCATTATTATTAATTACCGATTGCATTTAACTTGGTATATCCCAGTTATTAATAATTAACTATTATAGTGACATCTACAAGTGAGATGATCTTTTTAACTTTTAACTTTCTTATCGATATCATATTCATTACTGTTGATGATGAAAATTGACGCTTGTAATTCTGCTTTCGTTTATTAAAACAAGAATATGAGTTAGAAACTGAATTTAGATTTAAGTTTGGAATTTGAGGATATATTATATTAATATAACCGGATTTAAGTCCATTATATAGAAAGGATTCCCTAAGAACGTTTTAAATTTGTTTAAATAATGCGGGTATTTGGAATCGAACTATGAATTTATAAGAGAACATCCCGTTACTATTATTACCGTATAGCCTATGTCAAAGGATAAAGAAAGAGAAATAAACAAGCGATAACTAACAGTCAGAGCTCAAATTACGTGTATTTTGACAGTATAATAAAATAGCACCACTTCTTAATTATAAATATTAATTCACTCATAGATGACACAAATTTTAACAATAAATTCGCAAGATACAACAAAAATAAGTCTAATTTATCGTATTGAAACAGAATACGATAATGTATTACGAATTAGATGAATAAATTGAAAAATTTCCTAGAATTAAAATTCATTGTATAATTATGTTTTAAATAAACCAAGTGAAAAGTGGAATGGTAAATCTGAAGATTTAATTTTCAAATATTCATTTACCATCTTCGGTAATACGAGATAGTTTTTGAAATAGGAATTTAGACTTATGTGGAGAGATTTTTTGGTGTATTCTAGAGATTGATCCATCTTCTTTTCTCTGTTTCCCCGTGTTTTATGAGGGCTGGTTCATTTTTGGATATGATTTATTTTTTCACTCCTTCTTAATTGAGCTCAGATAGATGGGAAAACCTCCATCACTCCAATTTTCTCCTTTTAAAATCATGACATTGTAACACCAGCTTTGTTAATAGGACATTATCTCGGATGAAGATGATCTTGTCTCTTAAATTTTTGCCACAGTTTTTGATGAGGTGAGGCACTTTTTGGCATTTCATCTAGGCACTGTTACACAGTCAGCAAATGCCATACGTTCCAAGGCTTTGTGGGTGTAGGTATTCATTGGATTTCTGCCACGTTTTTCAATCATCGGAATAGAGGGGATTTGACATTTTAATTGCGCGAAGAACATGCTCATTGCAACGTGGGACTTGTTTATATTTTTTCAGAAATCTCGCGATAGGAGAGCTTATACTCTACAATGTCTACATTCTTATCTTATCGGATTCAGTGAAGCGGCTCGGGGTTGAGTTGCCCATCAAGAATTTTTCTATTTTTTTTCAGTTAATCATAAGTTTAGAGAAATATCACATATAGTACCCTTCAAATATATACAATTACGATATATTCTATACATGTTTTATATATATGAACACGATTAACGTTATAATTATTTAAGTAGAGACAACAAAATTAAGTACTCGTTCAAAAATGTCTTTTTTTTGTTATGATTATAATGACGGACCGCCTTTGATTTCGGCTAACCCTACTTAACTTCATTCGAGATGGCGCTTGGCAGGCCCTGGGCCCTGCAGCAGTATGTCAGAATTAGTTACATTTGCACCTTCCGAGGTAGAATGTGTCCTTGCTTTTTGAGGTTTCTCTTCCATCACATCTAGTTCTTTTGAGCAGTAGGCTGTGCAAAGTCCTGAATCCAGTCCGGCTGACGATGGTGGGCCATTGGTGGTTTGGTCCCAACGGCAAGTTGGCAACGTTATCGACATATGCATCGATTAGTAAATTTTACAGAAGATCTTGAAAAACATACCCAGTTCCAGATAATTTTTACGTGAATACTGGCTTAGGTAAGATTTTGACACTTTTCAAGTCCAAAAGTTTGACATACATAGGTATATGCATAAATATTTATTTTTTGGGGGCGTTGTTATCCTTACAGATTTCAATTTATGATCAATTTATGCAGTTTAAGAGGCCTTGCTGACAATAAACGAACTAGTTAGGTTGAATTTAAGACTGTATGTGACTAATTATTGCTGTAATTCTGACTTCCTTCACCTTAAAACATGGACTTAAATAATAGAAGGAAATGAAAACACAACACTTGCAGGATTACGGTACCACCTCCAAATGCCAATGCCAAAAAGTAATAGTGTTCCCAATTGGGGCTAGCTCCAAGATAGTCTTAACAGTTCCCTAGCAAATGTACGTTCAATCTGTGCCGATTCTGTCGTTTATACTGTGATCCGGAGGAAATATGACCGCGGTATGCGGCACCGATGGCAGGACTCGGCAGGTGCAAGTCTCAGGGTTCATTTGCCACAATTCCCGTTGTTCAGTAGAACTTTCATTCCAGACCCCAAAAAATATATTATATATTATATAGAAGGCAACCGTTTTTGCCGTTCTTTTGTCTCAGGTTGGTGTTTCATTCGACAAAATGTTCACTTACTGCTGAGTTACTTCTAAAAATTACTCATTCAGCCTCGGGAAGGTGTAGGGTTGTTCGAGCCTCCACAATATAAAACAGGCATCAAATTCTATTTCTTCACATATAAAAACCATTGTAAACTTAGTAATGTCCAATATTTCGATCCTAAATCATTTCAAAGATTACGAAGAATTTAGCCTTGATAGTGATACACTTCTAGACACAGCCTTACAAGGAACCGCCACACCCACTGTCTTATTATTATTTAGTGTTGGAATTTTCGATTGGAGATACATTCCGGGTGCCTTACTTTTTACATGCCTTTTGTTATCTTTGAGAATTAAGTTTAAAATAGGACAAGGTACGAATAATTCTTCTTTTTTTTATTTGTTATAAATTACCGTTTCTTTATACTTACTATTTTCTAAATTTACAATTTTGTTTTGTTTGATTAGATAAAACTACAAATAATATGACTATAAGTAATTATCAAGATTTGGAGCTTGTCGATAAGATTGTTGTTTCTAACGACACTGCAATGTAAGTTCATTTTTTTTAAAAAAAACTTAAAACGCAACGTTATTTGTCTTACTTGTTTTACTAACATTCTTATTATTAGCTATCGGTTTTCATTAAACAGTGATGATGATATATTAAGGATACCTGTCGGCACTCATCTTCAAGTATCTGTCCCCATAAATGGTCAAAATTGTGTTCGATATTATACACCAATTTCTTCAAGAGCAGAACAAGGTGCTTTTGATTTATTAATTAAAACGTATCCAAATGGTAAAGTCTCTCAACATTTCTCAAATTTAAAAATTCATCAAACTGTTAAATTTAGTGGTCCTATTGGTAGAATGTCATATGTTTGTAATATGACAAAAGAAATTGGTATGATTGCTGGTGGAACTGGTATATCACCACTATTACAAATCTTAGCACATATCACAATAAATCCACAAGATACAACAAATATAAGTTTAATTTATTGTAATGAAACTGAAGATGATATTTTATTACGTGATGAATTAGATGAATTAGCAGAAAAATTCCCAAGAATTAAAATCCATTATGTTTTAAACAAACCAAATAAAAAATGGAATGGTGATATTGGTTATATATCTGAAGACTTAATCTCAAAATATTTACCAAAACCAAGTTCAAATTCAAGATTATTTTGTTGTGGACCAGATCCAATGATGAAATCTGTACAGAAATTTACTGGAGATTTAGGATGGCAAAAATCAAGTCAACCATCTAAACAAAATGATCAAGTTTTCATCTTTTAATAATCATTACAATAATATAAGTGGTATTAACAATCACATTCACCCGTACAGTTGGTATTATTTTTCATCATGTTTCGTTTATAATTTACTTAGTTGTTGTTACATTTAAAGTTTTTTGTTCTCAAAGAACAATATAAAATGCAACACACTACAAGTACCAATAATTCAAATTCATTTCTCATCAAACTCTCTATACTATTACTACCACTGCATTTTTTTTTAACCATAGATCTTGTTCATATCATACTCATCATATTTATAATCTGTATAAAAACATGCAAATGTATTTTATTAACACTCCTTGTTCATAATATAATATATATATATATAATATAACTATACAATATACTACCTTTTTTTTATAATCTATAATTTATCACCTATACTTAAATATAAGTGTGTTACCGGCCACGCATCGCCTAAATTTTTAGGGGTCAAGCACGCTCGAATACCAATCAAAATATATTTTTGCAATTGTGATTTTGTGATTTTTGTGCTTGACTGGGCAGGAAAGTCCAAAAGTTACTGTGGTCGGGCTCGACCTCGCCTCGATGCTCGCCAGTTGTGAAATTTACTGCCTATTGTGTGTGAACGAGTTGAGACAAGCCATGCATATGCATGCAGAAGTTTATTGTTATCGTATAAAAATTTAGAAGTGCAGGTTGGTTTATTCTTCAAACGGAAAGTAGCACGTTTTAAAGTTACAAAGTGGTAGAAATTGTAAATCGGCCGCAGCTAAATTTATTTATATATTCATGAATTTATTTAAATTCTTTTAATCTCTTCTCATCTCTCTCTTTTTTTTGTACTTTTTAACATAATAAGAATATACTGGAATTGTTCATATCAATTAATCATCTTAATGCATCAAAAAAGTAAGTATTGAAATAAGATATAAAACGAAAACTCTAATCGGGCTAAACTGACTGATCATAAATATTTTAGAAAATATCCCGAAATTATATTAACTCCTTCTTCCATCTCCAATTACAACTACAATAAAAGAAAAAAATCTTTATAATATTGAGCAATCAAGTTATAAAAATCATCAGAAACAAATGAGTGAATATACAACACCATCTTATGATCCAGCTTACTCAAGCTATAATAATAATCAAAGACGAGAAGTTTACAGCAATTTGAGAAATTATACACCTAGATCACTTCCACCACTGCCAAAAGAAGATGATCACAAATACTCTGATTCTATCTTTGATGATAATGGTTCAGACAATGATGATTCTTATTCAATTATCTGTAATTCGGGTTGTGATAGTGATTCAGATGATGAATTACCAATAATACAAGCTCCTAATATCCCAAGAAATAATCATGAAATAAATTATAATTATAATGATTTTTCAATGGAACTACAAAATTTTAAATCAATGAATATAAGTTCAGCTGGTGAATCAGCTCAATCTATTTATTCAGATTCTATTTTATCTTCAGATACTTCAAATTCATCTCTTGATTCATTTAATATTGATAGATATTCCCGTAATAATATTAATATTATTAATGATTATGATCAACAAACAGAATTTAGCATGCAATCACATGTATTATCTACATATTTGGGTTCAAAAAACAATTATATCCGACATGATAGTATTGAGGAGGTTGGTAGACATCAAACAAGTGATGATGCCCAAACTTTATTTTACCCTAAACAAAGAAACTCAAAAGTTAAAAAAGTAGTAGAACCTTCAAAGAGAAATAATAGCCAGCCACATCCAATTTTAATATTAGCAAAAGAAGAAAATAATACAATCAGTCAAAGTTATCCATGTACAAGTCCAAGTGAAATTGGTAGAATTAGAACTTTGACTTCTCAAACACCAATCAAACCGCATACACAATTTCCTAATAATTATCCATTAGAACAGAGACGATATGGAAGTGCACCAATTGAATATAGAAAGACTGTATATAGAGATTTCGATGCTATTTTACAAAACAAACCATCCATTAATAATAAAAATAATGGCAATAACTTCAATAAACCAGTTGATATAAGTGAAGAAGAAATGGCAATTGCTGGAATTCCACCAAAAGTCCCCAAACATCAAGAATATCAGAAGAAAAATCCAGTTCGTCTTAGGTGTAGTTATAGGGGAACATCTCCATATATAGCTACATTTCCTGATATGGATGATGAACCTTCGGATTCCTCTGCTTTAAAAATAAGATCTGGGATAAATCCAAATAATAATAATATTGATACAAGTAAGTATACAAGAACATATTCAATGGCTGCTAGACAAAGATTAAGTAAATCTTCTGATTTAAAGAAAAAGATTCCAGAATTAAAAGAATCCAAGTCTATTGATATTCATAATAATACAAATCAAAGTAAAAATAAAGATAAATATCAAGAAAGTGATAAAAGTAAAGATTGTTTAGAAAAACAATTACAAAATGTAAAACCTTTTATGCTTCCTGGGTATTCTGAAAGAAATTCAAATTTAAGAGTTATTAATGGATCATGTTCAAATAGATCTTCAATGATATTTGATAATGATCAAAATTTATTATCAACAAAATCAACATCAGAAACATGTGATCAAAAATTATCAGGTAATATGAGATCAATTGCAAGTGATGATATTGATATTCAAATAAATACAAATTTGAATACAAAGGATAAAATAAGTTTCACAACTAATTCAAATAGTCTAAACATTTCAAAAAAAAAATATATAGATATAAATGATGATAATAAATTTAAAATAAAAAATAGGATAACAAGTTTAACAATTCTAAACTTTCAAGATAAATCACAAAGAGAAGCAATTTGGGAAAAAAGAGGAGAACAATTTCGAGCAATATCTGAATGTTATAAAAAAGGTTCAAGAGTACCCAGAATTTTATTACATCCGGAAAATGATATAGCTAATATATAATACTTTTTAAGAATTATATTTAATATTATGATAAGAAATGAGTTGATGCGTAATGATAATTACTTTTAAAAGTTCATAGAATCACCATCGGGGAACATTTAGGAAACTTCGAACTTCCTTTGAATCCAAGATTAATAGTCGTAATTATGATACCTTTGCTTCAGGCTGAAGTTTCTAAGTGTAAGTACTGTATATATGCGGTTTGAGAAGTTTCTGTGTGAAAGATACCTGAATATGTTGAACATTAAATTACAATATTAATAAGTATCTAATCGTCTGTATCTGACTATGCATACTCACTTTCTTTAATTAATATGATCGATAAAGTATTGAATTTCGCATTCAAAGAGTGAGATTGATCGCACTTTTTCTTAATTAGTATTTCATATCACTAGAGGAAACAGTAAAAAAGAAAATTAGAGAATGTGATGGCCCAATTGTCAATAATATAAAGACTTGAAAAAATTATGAACATATATAAGTGGTATATTATAACTCTTAATTAGATAAAATAAAATTAAACACATAAAGTTACTGACATAATATAAGAACAAAAGAAAATAGATATAAGATTATATATAAAAGGATTTGTAAAGTATTATAATTACATCAAAAATTGAACATTTAAATCCATTGGATGTGAAGAACTAAGTTGTGGTTTTTGATCATATTTACCAGCTAATACTTGTCTCATATTATTTAATAAACTAATATAACTTTGATTTCGACTTTGTGTAAGTACTGTTATAAAAGCATATGACATCGCACCTGTTGCATTTCCATTAATTGAAGCATCAGCACTATTGAATAAAAGTTAGTAAAATGAGATGAATCATGCATATGAAGAAAGTTACTTACGATGTTTGAGAATCTTTACAACCTGAAATCATAACAACATCAGCAGGTGAAATTTTAGTTGCCAATTGTTTTTTCCTAGCAGAATCACCTAAAGCAGCTCTTTTAGCCAAACCAGTTACTGAACTAAACATACTACCTAAATCACCTTTTGCATATGAGCCAACAGCACTTAATAAACCAGTTCCAGTATCTTTTAATAAATTTGGTTCTTTAACAACACCTTTTGTTGAATAAATAAAAGGTAAATCCAAAGCACTACCAGAATGACAACTATCAAATAAACAAGTTAATTTACAACCTTCTGGTAAAGATTTAACCATTATATCATGCATTAAATCATCAACAATATGACCATTTTGACGGAAATCAACAGGATAAATAACTTCATCATATCCATCATCTTCATCACCATCTAAATCTTTTGTTTGTCCACCATGACCAGAGTAATGGAAAACTAAAGAATCATTTGGTTGAGCATTTTTAACTAACCATTGCATTGCCCTTATGATATTTTGTTGAGTTGGAGCAGATTGTTGATTTGAAGTATCATCAGTTAATATGACCATATCATCATGTCTATAACCATAAGTTTGTTGCAAAAAATTTGCGACATTTCTTGCATCATTAATACAACCACGTAATTGATTTCTCTGTCCGATATAATTAATACCAATAATCAATGCTTTTTTTTTGCCTTTACAATTTGAATATTGGAAGGTTGAGCCACTTTGTCCATATGCTTGAGGTGCTGATGGAGGGGCGTGGACCGCTCTTTCTGCTTGGCCTCCAAAGTTTGACTGGTTATTGTAACCTTGTTGAGGTCTCTGTTGGTAGCCCTGGGGAGGGCCTTGGTTGTACCTTTGAGGGGGGCCTTGGGGAGGACCACCATAATTAGGACGAGGGCCCGTGGGCGGAGGGCCCTGAGGAGGGCCCTGATAACCATAATTAGGAGCATAGCCTTGAGGTCGTGGTCCCGGAGGAGGGCCCTGTGGATACATTGGAGGGGGACCACCGTAGTTATAGCCTCCCTGCTGGGGGGGATACTGGTTTGGATACTGATTCGGGTACTGATTCGGGTACTGATTTCTGTTGTTTTGTCCTGGGTACATAATTTGATGAGTTAAAAATAGAGAGTAGAAGTTTTATAAAGTTAAATAAATGCAGTTGTGAAGGGATGTTTTTCTGCCATGGGTAGTTCGTACCACAATAGAAGACATATTCGAGAAATAATGGATACATTTTTGACACTCTTTATATGAATAAATGGCACCCTACATAAACCAACATTGCATATATTTCGATATTCGGATATTAACACTTATAATAATTTGAAAATATAGCATGATCCGTTTATCCAATCAAGCAAACAAGTTGTAATCATTTAAATTTAAATGAATCAATTGGAATTGAATCGAACTCCTTTAAACTTCTAGAATCATCAACATTTGAAAATGAATACTTTGATGCTTACACGACCAAATATCGTTAGGACACTTCCTCCCGTAACAAGAATTTTAACATGTCGAAGCTTAACCATCCCTTTCCTTAAAACAATTCCTCAACCCCCTGGTTATATTGTTGGATCGGTTAACGAACCTGCTGCTTTACCCCCTAGAGATAAACTCCACGGCTCAACCCATTGGACCGGAGAACGCGTTATAGCCATTGGTCTCGTCCCATTAGTTGCTACTGCATTTAGCACACATTCATTGACTACAAGTTTGGATGTTCTATTCAGTGTTTTATTATTAGGACATAGTTATGTTGGATTTGAAAGTTGTATTGTTGATTATGTTCCAAAAAGAGTTTATGGGAAATATCATAATTATACAATGCATTTATTACAATTTGGCTCAGTGGTTAGTTTAGTCGGTATTTATGATATGTGTTTTAATGATAAAGGATTAATTGGTTTTATTAAAGAAGCTTGGAAAAGTGATAGTGGACATGGGAAACGTTTGTTTGGTTCTACTGTTGAATATTTAAATTTGTAGATCTAAATATGATATACTTGATATTGATAAATAGGTATAATTATAAAATTAATACCTGGGTATTTATTTTTAATAAGGGTTTCTGAATCTTTAGTTTGAACTTTTGAGGAGCTGAAATCTTTGTATTTATAATTATATAAATCAGGACTTCCAATTACATGGATGACAATTGCCTTTTGGGTGGTTGGTGATGACATTATAACTTCAATCTTCAATCTATAATAGTGATGATTAATGCTAAAATTAATGTTATATGTAAATGCCTATTCATCATTGATCTAAAGTATAGGTTAAAGTTCTACGTCAAAGATCTTTCTAAATTTTACTAGAATCAGCATCCAATTCACCACAAATAATACACAACCTAACGTTATAAAGCCTATGCAAACGTTCAATATCAACTTTAATTCTTCGGTTACATTTATAGTAAAAAAGCCCTCGAAATTAAAAAAAAATATGCATACATATTTTTGAAATAACATTTCACAAGTTTTTTAAAGCTTGTATTTCAAATTCAGCTTTCCTATTAATTTCAAACACTTCTTCAACTGAAGCAAGTTTAACGATTTTTTTTTGGATTAAACTTCCTTTTATTTCCTTGCACCTGTTTCCAAGAGGGCTCTTCTCTCAGTTTCAAGCTTTATCGTTTTACGGACGCTATCGACAGAAACATTACAGTGGGTGACCTTTCCAATGTCCCGGACACAAAGTAAAAAGGGCATTGGGAAATGTTGAGAGGTATATTACGGATGATGTTGTAGTTGAGGTTCAGGCCGTCTGTATTGATGGGGGAAACATGGATCGCGGGGCCACGAGCACGGAAGTAATCAGCATCATGGTTGTTATAGGCGTTCAAGTTAGTAGGATCCGTGATAGCGAGAGCAGTTGGGTAGAGAAAGGAAGAGCAGAGACCTGCCTTTTATAGGCTGTAATGTTTTTTTTTAATATTATCTCTTTCTGGCAACTGGAAGAAGAATATAAGTTATAACCTTATATGGTGCATATCACTTAATATGACCATTGGTTTTAAACTACACCACAACAAATAAGTGTTCCTTTCCTAGAAAGAGATTCTAAAATTATATTTAATTGTTGTTTACCAACTGGAAACTCCATTTCCATTTGCCAATTCCAAAACTTTTGAAACTTTATCTTCTCTTGTATAATTTATAATATATTCAGCTCCGCCCTCCTTTGCGAATTTTGCCTTTTCTGATGTTAAAATTGTTCCAATTACAAACAGCATCATGACCATATAATGAAACCAATTGATGATCTAATATTAAACCAACTCCACCACCACCAGCATGAATCAAAATATAATCCTCTTTTAAAACATTATAAGATTCGGTAAAAGCAGTTAATTTTTGAATTAAAACATTACCATAAATTTTAAAAATCCTCCTTCGTCTAAATCATGAGATGGTTTTGAAATCTTTCCATTTCCCGCTGAAACAACAGTATATTGAGCAAAATTAGATGCTGAAAAATAAGCAACATTATCACCAATTTTATAGTTTGTTATTTGTGATTCAATTGTAACAATTACACCAGTTGTTTCAAGACCTAAAATATATGGTTTTGTACTTTGATATAATCCAGTTCTTAAATATGACTCTACATATACGAAGATAAAATGATATCGATTAAATGATTACATAAATGCTAGTTTAACTAGAAATGGTAGTATTTTCTTGAGTTCTTCTAAATTTCCTATTTTTTGAATTTCTTTTCCCTATAATTTTATCTTTCTCTTCAAACTCTTTTGAAATTGTTCTTGTTCTTAAGATTGATTTACTATTATTATTTTCAATTAATGATGAAGCTGATGATGATTCTTCAGATATTGATGATTTATTTAATTCTAATAAAGAATTTTGCAATCTTGTAATTGTACCTCTTAATTTTTCATTTCTCCATTTTTCTAAACTTGTTTTTAAATAGTTGATAGTTATAATATTATTACTATTATCATTTGGTAAAAAATGAAAAATATGATTATTTTTTGATAAAACATCCCTACTTTTAACAAATGATATATGAAGTTCTTGAATATCAGAATATAAAGTTGCTTGTAAAAGACCAGAATAAATTGTGTCAAGTATAATAGATTCAAGATCATATATTGAAGAAAGATAAAGGCCTTTTAATAAATAGTCATATTTAATAGACTATGAAAATGTTAGTTATAACAATGAAAAAATCAATTTAAGGAGAATATAATACTTACACTGATATTTGAACAAAGTGAAATAAGAGTTAATTGGCGTAGTTTCCTTTGTTCTAAAGGACCTAAAGGCAACAACAATTCCTCATTTCCTGTGATTATAAAAGGAGAGTGTCAGTATAAATCTATGATACAGTTGATTTAAAACATACCAATATAATGACGATAAACCCCATAAGAAAACAATTCTACAGTTCTTATAACTTTTAATATTTCCTCATCTTTACTTTGCTGAGCCAATTCTTGAACTTCTGGATTCCAATATACATCTGAAAAGAAATAAGACGATGGAGAAGCCACTTTTGTGTGAAATGAAGATAAAAGGGATGCCATTATTTATGGTAATGATTGATGTTGAAAAATGACAACCCTGGGACCGGATTACGTAACCGAACAGCGATAAGAGTGTCACGTGCATCAATACCAACGATGGTAATATTTTTAGCTTACAGCTAATTGCTCGGATATACTCATATTTTCAACATATTTCTAACATTTAAATTTATATTTATTTATGGAATGAAATGTCGGCGACCACCAGCATGTCCACCGAGTACTCTCCAGTGGGGTCGACAGAGAACATGAACTTCCGAGACTCCGGTGTCTCAAAGCAGTCTGAGACTGAGACGTCTGAAGCAGCAGTTGCAACAAATGGATGTTCTTCACGAACGCAGACAACAACAACAACAACAACAACGGCAAGCGATTATTCTCACACTCCTCACTCAATAAAACAGCTGAATCAGCTGTATTTTTATGCTCAGCAGATTCAACATCCGGATGCCTATCCGTCGTATGGAGGAAATCTCATACATCAAAAAGTTGTACTTAGCAATTCTAAAATTCAATCAAAGGAAGATAATTTAGTATTACAAAAATTATATACAATAACTTCAAATAAGTTGCCTGGAGCTATGGATTTTGGAAAACGAGAAAACGTTAATAGTACAGCTGGTTCTCGTACATTCAATCCCGAAATTCAAAGCAATCGTGGTTCTACATATCTCAAGAACCGTGGGAAACAAGTAGGAGATTTGGTTTTACTATCAAGAGAAGATCCCATGAAATTTCAATTAGCTCAAAAAAATAATTATAATCAACAAACTATTCGACAACAAGATCTAGTTCAATCAAATTTACATCCGAATTCAAATGCAAATGCAAATATAAATACAAATACAAATACAATTAACGACCCTCCCAAAATTACAAATGATAACGATATTAATAATTTAAAACCTACAAAATCAAGAATATCAAATTCAAATTCTTCGCATCACTTAAAATTAGGTATTGCAAGAGAATTTGGTTTTGATAATTTAGATAATAATCATGAATTAAAAAATGAATTATTTAAAGATAAATATAATTTATATGATGATGATTTAAATAATAAAAAATTAAGAACGATTTTTTCATCATTAATTAGAATTATTTTATGTCGTTCACATTAATTATTATTTAATCATGTTCGATTTTTGCAATTTTGAATGAGTTGGAAAATTAAGGCTTATGATATATCTTACTGTTTTCATCATGGTTACAATTACAATTACAGTTACATGTGACAATGTTATTATGGTTTTCTGTTTTTTATGATATACGTGGGGACTCCTTTACGTTGGTTGCTTTCTACTAACTTTGTAATTTCTAATTAACTAACTTTTTGTCTTTTTGTCTTTTTGTCCTTTTTTTAATTTTAATATACTGATTAAATTATAACACATCTTGATAAGGTTTAGCTATAATATCAATTACAATAACAATATATGATAAAATTATAGCTACAGGAACTGTTGGGATATAAAACATACTTTGCCATAAAAATAACTAAATAAAATATAGTATATAAATATTCATGTAATATAGAATAAAACATTTAAATATGCGAATTCACTTATAAAATGTAATGTGATTATACCAATTGCAAAAGTCGTTACACACACACACATGGAACACTGCATCTGAATCATTAAAAATGCCAACCAAACATAAATTTAAAGGGGAAATATCTTCATTGGACAATATATGAGACTTATTAAAATGCAAAGAAGCTTTTTGGAGCTAATTAACGCTTATCATATCATGTTCATGATTTATTTAGAATTATTTATATCGATCAAATTTCCCGTTAGTTTATGTTGTCATTCTCCGGGAACATCATCACCATCAGAAGTCAAAAAAATTCATGGTCACCTTAAAATCTACAACATTATAGAATGTCTGGGTTTATTTACGGCCTCCCTCCTCCTGCTCCATCTAAAAAGAAAGAAGATGCTCCTGTATCTACTTCAGTGACCAGAAAGAAGAGGAATAATAATAATAATAACAAGAGATATCAACCTCATTCATATAATAATAAGACATACCAACCTCCTTCATATAACCATAACAATAATAACTATAATTCTCCTAGATATAGTAATGGATCCGGAGGAAATTCATCAAATGCACCGTTTAAAAAAAGAAGAACGAGTTCTTCATCATCAAATAATTCATTTAACAAAAGAAGATCTAGTTCTTCATCACATAATTCATTCAACAAAAGAAGAACCAGTTCTTCATCGTCAAATAATTCATTTAATGGTCCAATTTTTCAATCATTTAATAGAAATACTCAATATTATGAAACAATCTTTGATGATGATAAAGTTGAAAAAGATGAAGAAATGAACGAGAGTGATGATGTTATTATTGATGAAGAAGCTTATTATAAACAAAATAAAAAATTAGATATTGCTATACCAGGTACATCAATTATTTTAAAATCAAAAGAAGATGTTGAAAAATGGATTTCCGAAAGAAAATTAAAATGGCCAACTTTAAAAAGAATTGAAGAGAAAAAAATCTTACAACAACAAATAGATTCAAGTTATAAATCGAATGATCAAACTGGTACAATTATTGAAACTAGATATAATAATAGTAACAACAATAATCGTTCTGGTGGTGGTCGTGGTAATGGCCGTGGTAATGGCCGTGGTAATGGTCGTGGTGGAAGAAATAATAACAATGGTAGAAATAACAACAATAAGAATAATACAATATCAAATCCAAGACAAACTTATGAACTTGTTAATATTGATGGAGAAACAGTTAAAAGATATAAATTATATCATGCTCCAAAGAAAACTTCTTTGTTTAAAGTTGTAAGTAATCTATTTGTTATTATTAAATCAAAAAGAAAAAGAAATAAAACTAACATTTTCTCCTTTATAGTTAATTAAAAATGATATTGAAAAAGAATGTGATTCAATACTTGACATTATTACTAAATTGGTTCAATATAAACTTGTTGAAACTGATATTTCAGAAATTAAATCAAAAATACCAGTTGATCATTATGATAATCGTAATAAAAAAAAAAAAATTATAAAAAATGATGTCAATAAATTATAAAAATATATTATACAAAAGTTTAAACTTGCTATTTTGAAAATTATTTCAATATAAAATATAACTAAAAAAATCAAAATTACTATGAAATTTTAAAGAAAATGAGATTACTGAATGAATTTAATCTAAACTCGCATCTCTAATACACATAGCTATACAATATCACTACAACCTTAATTTAAACATCATCTTCTCAATTTCATTATTCAAGCATCTAAACAGAATTGTAGAATTATAGAATTATATATAAATTTAATGAATAAATTGTTAATTTTCATCAATATTGGGAGGGCGTATAATGAAACAATCAACTTTTCACTTAGTATAATCTTGAGAATTAGATATATTGTCATGCTCCATCCGAACCTTCGAGTATTTTAGTGAGAAATTTTGGAAAAGAAGTACCCCGTAAATATTTCAAAATTTCCATTTCAATTATCTTAGAGATTGTGAATAGTTCATTTTTGACACTAAACCCTATAGTATTCAGTTGCACATATCAGAGACCACACGTGACACAAAAATATCAATCCGAAACTTATTTATACACATAAAAACGTATATTTCTTTTGTATTTATCCTCTTGTGAATAGATACGAAAAAAAAACCCACGAAAGATGATTAGAGCTTTTATTCCAAAGCATCAAAAATTGATTCTTCGATGCTATCCTAACGGTAAACATACAGATATGGACAAAAAACCAAATCATTCAGAGTTGTCATATCTTCTTTACTATGCTTCAAATAGAAGGATAAAACTTGAAAAAGTTGGGGTTTTCTTGGAGAAAAAAGGAGTGACGGATATTTCTCGGGGTCGTTATGGGTATGTTCTTGTATATATATGATAAGAATAAATAGTGGTAGTAGTGGGGCTTCTATTTAACTAACAACCATAACATATTTAGAACAGCAAAAGTTACTCTTGACATTTTCAATGCCATTATAAATGAATGTAATGAACATTTAAATGTTTTTGCTCTTAATGTTATTACTGTCTTAAATGCCGCCATGGATTCTGGAGATTTGGCTCTTTGTCAAGAAAGCCTTAAAGTCGTAAGTTATGAAAAATAATAACCCCTTAAACATATTTAAGTTTTTTAAACCTAACCATCTATCTATTGAATTTAGTTTACAACACTTTGTGAATATTTGGATGGTAGTTTGTTTGGGGGCGATCAAGTTTTTGTTGATCAATTTTTCAGTTTATGTCATGCTTTCATCTTAACGGGTTCTGGTAAAAAAGGCTCCAATATATCTGAGTGTGTATTTATAAGATATAAGACAAAAATCATAACTTAACTAACACAATATTTTTATTTATTAGATGGACGCAAATTAGCCTTGTTGCAACGAGAAGCATTGCCTCTAGTACCTTGCAGTCAAGATCCGTTTCATTAGAAACTGTACGGGAAGCGGTAGAAGAAACACTCAAACATGTTCCATCATCAATAAATGATGATGTAATTTATAACTTGGCTACCCAATTAGACAATGAAACTAACCAAGAAAGTTCAAATAAGGTATTTAAAAAGGAGGACAAAATCAAAACAGCAAAAGAAGACTATGAAAACCTTCATAACGATAAAGACGAAGATGAAGATGCAGATGAAACAGATGAAGTAGAAGAACAGGGAAAAAATCGAGAACTAGAACTAGAACAAGGACAAGAACAAGAACAAGAACAAGAACAAGAACAAGAACAAGAACAAGAACAGGAGCAAGTTAAAGATACAACATCTCCTGATCATGTACCTAATATTATTATTCCATTGGAAGCTATGAGAACGATTAAGTTCATATTAAATACAACCAATTCAAAGAGATTATCAGATATAATGAAAGTTGTTCTCTGCCATTTAGTTAAAAATAAAATACCAGAAAAATGTTCAAGGGCAATTATTGAAATTTCTACTAATTGGATTCCAGTTCAATTAAGATTTACAGTACCAATAGTACTTGTAACTGGATTATCAGAAGAAACTGATTTAAAAAATCGGTTAATAATGCTAGATTTAATATCTTCTTTGTTAACATCATCTGTTAAAATTATTGGCCTTTCTGTTATTGATATTTTACGGCAATTATTAGATCATCAACAAGAATTAATTATTTCTTCAGATAACGAAGGAGAATTAAAGAAAAATGTTTTGATTGAGACTAGTCATTGTATAAGCAGCCTTACTGTTAAAATGCATTATTTTAATCAGATGAGAGATATGGTTCATTTAATTTTATTAAAATGTAAAAATACCTATCAAGAAATAAATGACTTCAATGTTAGTTCACCATCTTCATCTGTGTATAGAGAACCTTCAACACCGACGAATACTACTACTCCAAGCGCTGTTTCCGAAATATCTTCCACAATCACAAAAGGAAATGGTATTCGATTACTTCAAATTTACTTTGATGATATTTATAAAATTATTGAAGTGTTTACAAAGGAAAAAGCAGCGCATGCAAAAATTCAATCAAAGATTTCTATAAGTACATGGGATGTCGCGCTTCCATTATTAAACTATGATAACAATGAAATAAGAGATAAATTCTCTGAATTACTTTTATTTTTCCTTAAAAGTGACACAACTGAACATACAGTAAAATTAAATTATGGTAGATTTGGTGGTAATGCAAGTGCTCTTTCAAATTTATTCAAAGAACTTTTATCAATGGTTGTTTCACCTACATCTGATGATGATAAATATCTTTATGTTTATGATTTATTGTTAATATTGATCGAAAATTATGGTGAAAATGCTATTCTTTGTGGTTTACCATATTTTTATAAAATTCAAGAAATTACCGATACAGTGAAAACAACACAGTCCTATGAAACAGATACTTATACACCTGATCAATGTATTGCAATGCATTCTATATGGTATTCTTTCCTTCTTTCATGTGCCAAATATTTGAAACTTGATGATTTGGGTAATGATATAATAGAGACTGCTCAACAACAAAAAATATGGTATAGCAAGATTCCATTCCCTACCTATCGTCACTACAGAGCTCAAATTATTGATATCCCAATCGATTGGAATTCAATTATAGAAATTAAATCTATTCGAGAGGAAATAATCTCAAAGAGTCTTCAAAATAGTCCACTCTCTATAGTTCCTGCGGATTCAATTCTTGCCTACCCTAATACATCATTCAATACTTCACCTTTCTCTCGTGAAAATGATATAGGTGATGCTGCAAGCATTTACACCTCTCAAACAAGAATGGCGTCAAATTCATTATCTATGCTTTTCCATGATAAAAGACGTCCTTCAATGTCATTGGTAACGGATCCACAACGATCTAGTTTCAACAATCAATCAATTCGAGATGGTAATTATTCAACTGATTCTCTTAGAAATCGATCTATTTCTTCATATCTTGGTTCCTCAAATAGTAGGAAGCCACCAAGTGTTCACGATTTAAAGAAAGCAATGTCTGGTACCAATCTTCGTGATCGCGTTACTGGGAATTTAAGAGCCCCAACTGTCTCAGTGTCTGATCCAGACGGAGGGAAGATTTCGGATTCATCATTATCCAATAGCCCAAAAAATAACCGAAGACATAGCAAAAGCGTGAGTGCTGTTAGTGGAGTATCTAACTTAAATCTCCCTGAATTTAAAGTTGGAATGTTACAAATGGATGATTCTTTCAATAGATCATATGAACCAAGTTTGGTTAGTGTAGGTTCTGTTGAAAATCTAGATATCAACTCAATTCTTGACAGTCTAAGTATTAATAACAATGAAAGAGGTCAATTGCATAATTTAATGACTTGATTTCTATATCTTATAAAATTTATATAATTTTGTATGCTTTTGTTTGTTTCACTTTCCTCATCTGGATCTCCATTAATATCCAGTTAAAAGATTTTTGTTTTAATTTTTGTTATAACTATCATTTACTACATTAGCAATTCTGCTGTACTTTTTGTATTTATCTATTTATAATATTTACTGAACTTAACTCAACATTTAAAAAAATTGCATTTGCATATATATATATTGACTTAATTATAAACTTGATTTATCATGAAGGTTCAACGTCGTATAACTTTTATCATCATGGCTGATTATTTAGTTTACGTTGCCGCAATTACCACCTAATACGGTAATACCTATTGAATGCATCACATTTTTAATAAAAACAAAATGATCAATGATTTTGAATACAACTTATTGATAAACTTGTTACAATTAATTGCCAATATAAAACTAAAATTAGCCGTATTGTCCTATTTATTAAACACAGTGTAACTACAGAGCAGAACAACAATAAATTTGCATATCAAATGAATATATGAATATTTAGTCATTACCAAAAAAGCCTGAAAAAAATATTGAAAAAATATATACTTATTTAGAGGGAAAGTAATAATAATAATAACAATAAAAATGACAATGGTAATAATCATAATAATAGAAAGTCAAAGATATAAAAAAAAAACTTTTCCTATAAAATAAACATAAAATTTTTTTTCTTTCTCTTCTACTTTTTTTTTTCTCTTTTTTTCCTATTTTTTTTATTTTATTTTTAATATGACAGACGAGAGTGAGGTATCCAAAAACAAATATGACAAATATATCGATGTTTAAAACGTAACTACTTAATGAACAAACCAAAAAGCATATTCTAAGCGGCAATTGTAGTTTCAGCAGTTGGCTCTAAAGATGCGGCACTATTTACTTCTTCTTCAGCTTTAGCAGCTTCAGCAGCTTCCTTTTCCAATTTAGCAATTTCAGCTTTAGCTTTCTCAACGTTCTTCTTGGTTTGAGTTTCTTGATTTGATTCAAATTCGGCTAATTTTTTCTTTAAAGCTTCAACAGTTTCAGGTACAGTTTCCTTATTGGTTGGAACTGGTGCGCCTAATTGAGCCAATTGATTGATAATGTATGGATCATAAGAAACACGTTGTTGCTGTTGTTGTTCTTTGTTGTTTCTCTTCTTATTTTTCTTACCTTTTGAACCTGTAAAGAAATCTTCCTGAACTTTCTTAACTAAAACAGCACCTTCTGGAACTTCAATCTTTCTTCTTGAGTGATGATCAATGGACAAACCATTAACTTTAGCACCTAAAATCGAAGTATTTTTTGGTACAAAAGTAGGATCGAAATAAACAATCAAAGTATTAATTGCTTTGATTTCAGTTGAAAAAGCAGGAATTGAAGCTTCGGCTAATTTAGCTTCAGCAACTTCTTTTCTGTGAGCTTTTTCAGATGCTTCTCTTTCAGCTTTTTCAGCTTCTAAACGACGAGCACGTTCTTCCCTGGCAAATTCTTGATAAGCTTTACGTTGAGTATGGAATTCATCCCTAGCAGCTCTAATTTTGCTGTAAATAGCATCCTTCTCTTTGTGTAAGCCTTCTCTCTTCTTATACAAAACTGATTTCTTGTCATTAACTTTAGACCTTGATTCTCTAATCTCATCTAATTGACCTTTAACAACGTCAAATCGAGCGTTTAATTCCTTGTTTTGAACACCATTCAATTTTTCTCTTAAGGTAGTTAATTTTTCCTTCTCTTGATCGATTGACTTTTGAATACTATCTAAACCAGAAAAATCTCTTTTAATTCTATTTAAATTTGAAATTTCTTTAATATGACGACGTTCATCAACAAGTTTTAAGTTACCACTATCAATGTCCTTCTCTAATCTTTCTATTTGTTTAGCAACATCATCAGCGGATTTGAAATTTGATTTACCACGAGCGGCTTGTAATTCCTTAATTTTCTTTTTTAAAGAATTGTCAACAACTTTAATTTCATCGTTGATTGCATTACGTTGGGTTTTGATTTTACTTTGTTCATTGATCAACGTTTTCAACTCATTTTGTAGTTCAGTGCGCTTGTCATCGGGGCCAGAAGCAGTACCATTTTTCAAAGCGTTCATTTGAGCAGCGATTTCATTGATCTCCTTATCCTTGGCCTTGAGCTCAATGTTGAGGGTTTCAAGAGTAGCATCAAGAGCCTCTTTGTTGGGCTGTTGAGGCCTCTTTGAATGAGACTTTTTTTCGGCTGGAGGAGGGGACGAAGTAGAAGGAGCCATTTTTAGAAGACAAAACTGAAAAGTTGTACAACAGAAGAAAAGGACACCGAGGAGGAAGGTTGTTTTTTTTCAGTCAAAGCGTGCCCTAAGTTACGCCCGATTGAAGGCTGTCCGCGTAACCACAGGCATGCATAACGCCTATATAATAATAAGAGGTTTGATGCTGATCTTGTCAAGTAGAAAAGTATAAAAGACTGCCTCTTTTCTCTTCCGAACCTTCTTATTGTCCAGAGTCTCCGATTATTTTCAGCCATGATTGCTTCTTTACAACAAACCTCGCCGATCCGTATGTCTTATGCCCTGCAGCCTGCCCCATCTAAACACACACCTTCTAACATTTATAAATCATCATTTAGGTCCGATGACAAAAGATAGTACCACCTCAAGTACAAAACCATACTCCTCATATGACGAGTTGGTCAAAAATTTGACCAAGGAGGATGTTTTGCGTGAATTCCCTGACGTTATCCCAACTACCGTTCTTTCAAAAGCAACTAGAGACTCCACCGATGTCAAGGAAGAAGATGCTTCTTTGTTTGCTGGCCATGATGAAGAACAAATTCGTTTGATGGATGAAATGTGTATAGTTTTAGATTATAACGATACCCCTATTGGTGCTGGCTCGAAAAAAACCTGTCATATCTACGATAATATAGAGAAAGGTTTATTGCACCGAGCTTTCTCTGTCTTTTTATTTAATGATGAAGGTAAACTATTACTACAACAAAGGGCTACTGAAAAGATTACATTCCCCGATTTATGGACAAATACATGTTGTTCCCATCCTTTGGCTGTTTCTTCCGAAGTCGGAACTGATCTTGAATCGGCAATCAAAGGTGTTAAGAATGCTGCCCAAAGAAAACTGGATCATGAATTGGGTATCAAGGCGGAATATATCCCCATTGAAAATTTCAAATTCTTAACAAGAATACATTATAAATCACCAAGTGGTGATGATGGTGCTTGGGGTGAGCATGAAATTGATTATATATTATTCATTCGTGCGAATCCAGTTGTTGAACCAAGCCGAAATGAAGTACGTGATGAGAAGTATGTTACACCTGAAGAATTAAAACAAATGTTTAAAGACCCGGAGTTAAAGTTTACTCCTTGGTTTGAATTGATCTGTAACAATTATTTGTTTAATTGGTGGACTGATATAGATGGATGTGATAAATTCTTTAATCCTGAAATTGTTCATATGATTTAAATTACTTATCAATATTAACATCGACATTGATGGTGATTTTTTAAATCCAACAAGAAACAACGTTTACAGCTGTGATTATATCACTCATCCAGCATTCTATATATGAAATTAAGGGAAGAATAAAATATAAAAAAAATAAGAAACAACTATGAGCAAAATACTTTTTCGTACGTTGATTTAACTTACATATTGATTTTCATCTTAGTTGGATTTGATTCGTTTACAATGTTTCAGTTTTTGTATCTAATTATCTAATACTTGTTTTATACTTTATATTGATATACATAGCGTTATTTGTCCATAAATATATATAATTATAACCTTGATCCTTATCTTTTTGATGTAATAATTACATATCTTAATATAATTTTGATCTTAAGGCGATTGTTGACTGGGATATAACCTCATATGGGTACGATTTGTATTGATATATTGTTTCCTATTGTACAATTATTCAATTTGAAATTGAACCGTTTAAACCCGATTCAGAAGTATTTCATCGATTATGTTATGTAATTATAATTATAATATAATTAATATTGTTCCAAGAAGTGTATTATAATTAGCAGCTAACCATCATTCATTGCTAATTAGAAATTAGAACATATTCTACCTGACTCTACCATATAGCACTATTTGTTGGTCTATATGTAACCAAGAGTAGGGATGATCAATATTAATTATATAACAAAGATCTAGATAGAACATTTAGCGGGCAAGCTTATAGCATAACTAACGAAATTCAAATATTAGTACAATAGGACGCCGTTCTACCAATCTTAAATTACTAACCCCTCTATAGCTCTAATCGACTTGGCTCGACAATCGGATATTGCCTCACCCCTATCTCACGGGCACATATAAGTTATAAGTCAACGAAAGGAGAATTTATAATAAAATATCATCGATCAATTATCGAGAATAGAAACTGCAACTGCAGCTACAGCAAGCTACATATAAGATCGATATCTAGAGCTCGAGTAATCAATATATAGTCTAGATTCTATAGTGAAGAACATCACTATGAGACTATCTAAACCAAGCAAACAAATAGTTCCCTTACATTTATACTCTGCTCGTCATGGCTGTGGTATGCTTATCCAAGATTATTGCGATCTGGGATCGAGTAGTTAGACAAAATTAAAGTTGTTTAACTTTGAAAAGTTCCAGAAGGCATCCAATATCTTCTTCTTCTTGGCAAACATGTAGCTGTTCTCAACATACAGTATGTTACTAAAAAATTAAAAAGTGTAACATACTCTCTCCTACTTTATAAAATTACATTGCTGATGTCTAAATATTTATTTAAATAAGATAAAGTAAATCAGTATAAAAATAACAAAGCTATTTCTAATAAAATATTTTACAACAGAACAATCATTCATTGAAATATAATTTTTGGCAAGCTGTTGCAACTAAACTAAAAGTTTCAATTTTCATCAATATGAAAAGTTGTAGACACCTTTTTTAAAATAGTATAAAGGTTTCATATACTTGATAATCAAAGGTTAGTTATCATTGAAGTGAATCTTCATTACTAAATATATAAACAACTTATCGATATCTAGTTATTTGTGTAATCATTATAAATAATTAGCTGTATATAATCACAGTCTAGGTTTAAGAATCGACTTCAATCTTCCTTAATAAAAATAGGGTATGACCATCATATGACAATATACACAATACATGAATGTTGTGTTGAACCAACAGATACGAAATGGGAAAAGTTTTGTTGATAAATAGGTGGAATATACAATAATGTGAAATATTTTTGATAAGAAATGTGTGTGTGGACGAGTTTCGATAAAATATTGTTATATTACATTTCAATTGCAACCACCAATTGCAAAACCAGCAACAAAATATATAAATTATTTAAAATAGTGCTATATATACTAAAATCTATCATCAGAATTATGGGATTAAGTAGTATTCAGTAGTACTAACTTAAATAATTTATATTTGTTTTTGGCTTTGCAATTCGTGATTGAAATGTAACTGTTTTGGGTGGTGATTCCCGCTCGGTAGCGTGGTCTAACAGTACATGCAATTATAAGGTTATATCATTCTAAGGTCTGATGGGATATCCAAGAGAATCAGGTCCAAAATAAATGCTATCACATGTCTCATTAAGTGAAGAGTTTTTGTTACTATATATATAAACTAATTGTAAACAATTCCACCATCAACCATAATTGATTGGCCGGTGATATAGTTTGCTTTTTCACTAGCTAGGAAAGATACTAAACCAGCCACATCCTCAGGCTGTTCTCCTCTCTTTAAAGCAATCCCTTCAATGGCTTGTTTGACCGATTCACCCTTTGGGATACCACTATGCTTTGACATTAATTCATCAATATAATCCCACATTGGGGTAAGAACAATTCCAGGACAATACGAATTGACGGTGATATTCTTGGGTGCTAATTCCTGGGCTGCGACTTGTGTAAGACCTTTAACGGCAAATTTAGTAGCAGAATAAACACCAAGCATTTGCATTCCTTTATGGCCAGCAATTGAACAAGCATTTATAATCTTTCCATGTTGACCCAATTCTTCAAATTTAGTAGCTGCTGCTTGGATTCCCCATAACACACCTTTGATATTGATATCTGTGATTTTTGTTACATCTTCATCTCTAGCTTCCAACATCGGCATAACTTGAGCAATACCTGCATTGTTGATAATTGTATTGAAACCTCCCAGCTTTTTGTATGTTTCATCAACAGCTGCAAACATATTGTCTCTATTAGAAGCGTCAAGTGGAACAAAGATAGATTTCATTCCTAAAGATTCAATTTCTTTGACAACTGCATTAGCTTTTTCTTCTTGCATGGGAAGATCAGCAACTGCAATGTTATAACCATCTTTTGCTAGTTGGAGGGCAATACCACGTCCAATTCCTTGTGCTGAACCGGAGACTAGAGCGGTTCTTGGGGCATTTGTTGCTGCTTTAAAAAGTATTGGGGATAAACGCATTATTGTGATTATCAATATATATAATAAATCTGTTTACTTTTGCAATTGCAGTTATAACGGCTTTTATATAGCTATAGCTATAACGCATAAATGAACTCCACTTCCTATTCCCCATATTATCCCATCTATATTTATAATTATAAGTTATACCTCCCCGGTATACCATGTAGTTTATTACATGCATGTTCGTATGACATAATCCATTTACACGTTCAAATCCACCTCAGTTAACTAATGGTAAAGGCACAACACAATGAACACATAACTATCTTATACCCAAAAAGCCCTTAAAATTAATTACAACTGACAATTTGATTAATAAATCTCCTTTTATCCGATGAAGGGGGGATAAAGATAAGTTTCAGGTCTCTCAGTTGGGGCAATTGGGAAGCCGGGATTAAAAATTGCGGAGAAATATAAAATTATAACTGATTTATAGTTATCCGATCCGAGTATCATATAATAGCTAGTTCCATACAATCGTACAATAATATTTATCGACTTGAGCTTGAACAATTCATCCCATAATAAGCCAAACTAATTGAGCTGATATGATTAATACAGAGAAATGGCACCCATCTACAAGAACTGGACTCAAATCGAGTCCAATCTGTTTTTGAGGTCCATAATTATCACTTCAACTCTTCAACAAATTTTATATTTTATAATTATTATAGTTACCATTATATAGTTCTACTTTCTCTTTATGTTTACAACTTATTTACTAGCCATGATATCAGATTATATAAATTTTTCCCCAGTTTCTAATTATAATATCATTTTATATACATAAATCTTTTTTATATTCAAGTGTAGAAATTTTATTTTCTTCTTTTGTTTCGAATTTCCTTTATATCGATAATTTAGTAGTTGCTTTTATTAACCCATCCAAGTCAACTTTAACAGCTCCACTTCTAATTAAGGAATTTTTTAAATCATCAATTAAATCATCTGGATTTTCAATTCCAACACACAATCTAATTAAATCTTCAGGGAAATGTCTTTCAGCTCTTGTTTTGGCATCAATTGAGGCATGAGACATTTTACAAGGTAGTGAAATTAGAGAATTGACACAACCAAAACTAACACTTATTCCCCAAATTCTAGTATGCTCAACAATTTGTTCACTTAATTCAACATTACCTGTTTCAAATGATATAACACCACCTGAACCTTTTGAATATGAATGATGTAGTTTATATTGAGGATGAGATCTAAGTCCTGGATATCTTACTTTAAAACCGGCATCTTCTAAAAATTCAGCAACCAATTGAGCATTTCTTTGTTGTTTTTCAAATCTTACAGCTAAAGTTTTCAAACCTCTCATTAATAAGAAACAATCGAATGGAGCTAGACCACAACCGGAAGCATTTATCACAAAAAACAAACGATCTCCAATTGCTAAATCTCGAACAGCAATAACACCAGCCATAACATCATGATGACCATTTAAATATTTTGTAGCAGACTCATAAACTATATCAGCACCAAAATCTAAAGGATTGAAAAGCATTGGTGAAAGCATTGTATTATCAAAGACAACTAATGCTTTAGGTGCATGTTGATGAACGTAATCTGTAATTTTTTTAATATCAATTACTTTAATTAATGGATTAGTTGGACTTTCTAAAAAAACCATTGCTGTTTTTTCAGAAACAACTTTGAATACATCTTCATTATTAGTAGTATCAACATGATTAACAATTATTCCATTATTAGTCTTCAAATATTTTAATAATCGATTAGTACCACCATATAAATCATCACCAGCAATAACTTCATCGCCAGGATTTAATAATCGACAGATAACATCCAATGCAGTCATCCCAGAAGAAACGGCCAAAACTCTGCCCGCTTTCATAATTTTTGATAAATGTCTTTCTAAAAATGTTCGTGTTGGATTCCCACTTCTTGTGTAATCATATTCACCCATGTTACTTAATGAATTTGGTTTAAAGGTTGCACTCTGATAAAGTGGTACACTTGATGCTCCGTATTGATCGGTGGTTTCAGTATAAACAATTTCTGTTTCTAATGAATAATGACCATGGGATCTTGGTGTTGATGGTGCTGGAGAAGGTGGATATTCTCCATCGAGTTCAATGGGATTTTCGGACATAATTCTGTTTAATTCAGAAATTTGTAGATGTAAATGAAAAGATCAGTCATTCTGAAATTTCAATGGTTTCAGCGTTTTATCTAATCGCACGTGATTGTATTACTTTGTATTACATAATACAGCCTACATAATCTTAGTCAGCTATAGTCGGCCAATCAGAAGCCCGTCTTTTCTGATTTTCTGTTTAAACCTTCAAAGCTTCTTTTTTGATTTTTGTTCAGTTTTTGTTTGAATTTTTAGACAAAGTAGTCATCCAATTGCCAAATTCAAAGAACCAAGGAAAACGATTAAAAGATGTCACTTTCTAACAGTACAAGGATAGCATTCCGTGGGCTCCAGGCTTTTAAAGCAGCCAAGATCCAATCATCGATTTTTACAAGAAATTCTCATATCATTGGTGTTCATCGTAATACTAAACAAGATAATCCAACAATTACTTTTGAATTTACTACCGAAAATCAAGAAAGAGCTAAAACAATAGTCGCAAAATATCCACCTCAATATAAGAAAGGAGCAGTGATGCCTTTATTAGATTTAGCACAAAGACAACATGGTTTCACATCGATTTCAGTTATGAATTATGTTGCAAAATATTTAGAAATGCCACCAATGAGAGTTTATGAAGTTGCAACTTTTTATACAATGTATAATAGAAAACCAATGGGGAAATATCATATTCAAGTATGTACAACAACACCATGTCAATTATGTAATTCTGATGCAGTTATAAAGGCTGTTGAAGAACATTTAGATATTAAACCTGGTGAAACAACAAAAGATGGGTTATTCACTTTATCGGAAGTTGAGTGTTTAGGTGCTTGCGTTAATGCACCAATGTTTGCGGTTAATGATGATTTTTATGAAGATTTAACTTCTGAATCAACTATTGCTATTTTGAAGGATATAAAAGAGGGTAAAACGGTAAAACCAGGCCCTTATGGTGGAAAGAGAGAATCATGTGAACCTTTTAGTGGTACTAAAGTTTTACTTGGAGATGTCCCATTTGATGTTAGAACAGTTACTCAAGAATTATAATTATAACGATTAATATTTATCATAAAGTGAATACATATTATATATAACTATTTTTTTTCAATAAACGATTAATTTGCATAATTATTTATTTAATATTAACAAGTTTAAGTTACATAAGCTAATTCTTTCGACGGTCATATACACTCATATTCTCATAAACAGAGCTAACACATTGTGTATTATTCTTCATGAATACAGTTACAATTCATATATGCATAAATACAGTAGTTTACAATTATATTGTAAGATATTATTATTATGATTTTACAAATTCTTTTATCATAATAATCAAATGAATGTATAATTTACCTGTGAATATAATTACTATGTGAAGTTGTGAACGTATGTTAAATAAAAATCTAGCTTATTTTTTTTATGAGTTCGATCCTGGAGAATCATTAGTAGTTTTTGATATCTAATCCCTAAAAATGGATGTTTGAGTCTTGTTATATCTTGTAGAAGATGAATAATCTTATCTATTAGATCCTCCATAAATCAAAGATGAATGTTGCAACCAATTACTATGCATCATAGTTAGTAATTAGTAGTTAGTAGTTAGTTAGTAGGTAGTTAGTAGTTAGTAGTTAGTAGTTAGTAGTTAGTAGTTAGTAGTTAGTGGTTGGTAGTTACTATAAACTTTACGTGTATGTATAAAACTTCGGCTGCTAAATTCATGTCCTAAACTTAGTTAGGGAATGGAATGATTGTAATTTTTACATGTATGTTTCCCAATTTAGAGAAGAAGAAGAAGGGTGAACATTTTGTTCAATTTCGAACTTTAGCTGTACAATTCATGACCTAATTATATAAGGAAAATGAACATTTTGTTCAAATTCCCATTCTACTCTGAACTTTTTATTATGTCCTAAATTAAGAAAAAAGTGGACATTCGTGAAATGACCAAACTTTATTTKGWMYAMTRTTYGKMWGYCAWCWWA
>BCKZ01000031.1:0-14921 GCA_001600815.1 Alloascoidea hylecoeti | reverse complement strand
TWWGWTGRCWKMCRAAYAKTRKWCMAAATAAAGTTTGGTCATTTCACGAATGTCCACTTTTTTCTTAATTTAGGACATAATAAAAAGTTCAGAGTAGAATGGGAATTTGAACAAAATGTTCATTTTCCTTATATAATTAGGTCATGAATTGTACAGCTAAAGTTCGAAATTGAACAAAATGTTCACCCTTCTTCTTCTTTTCTAAATTGGGAAACATACATGTAAAAATTACAATCATTCCATTCCCTAACTAAGTTTAGGACATGAATTTCTTAAATAAAGTTCGAAATTGGACACAATGTTCACTCTTCCCAATTAGGAATCATACTTGTAAGAAGTTCACAACTTCAGAAATTTCACTTAATTTCGGACATTCTCACTACTAATTATCAAACTCCCACACAACTAATTTTCACACACACATTATTACTTGCCTGATATATAAATAAGAAATATTGTTACAAACGCTTATTTCATGCCCCCACAATCTCAATTATCATATAAAATTTTACAAACATAATTTTTCTCTCTCAATCTTTCTTTTATTCTAATTTTTTGTCAAGTTTTTACATTCAATTTTGAAAATTCCATTATTTATTATAATATTTTTTAAGGGTGTATGTAATCGGGGTAAAACCGTACGAAACCTCCGAAATATGTTATGATTACTTTTTGTATGAAGTTTTATACTTAGTTTGTTTGGACATTAATTTTTTTTCTTTTTAGACCAGATCATCGTGCAAAAAATGGAAGATTTTAAGGTGGTCGATAGACCTCCAAGAAAGATACACATTTGAAGGTATCAAATAATCAAAGTAGTTTTCAATTCGGATTCACATGTCTTTGACCCCAGCTATCACACATCATAGCTACCCCTATTGATATAAATAGAATTTATCTGTTTCTCTACCTTAAAGTAATAAGTAATTAATTAACAGGAATACACAAACTATTTACTCATATACGTGTACTTATATGTTGCTATCCCAATTAAAACGCTCACAAAATTAATATTTGTGGGAACTTAATGGTATAATAATCTTTAAAAATATAAGGAGAGCCAATTAGCTATCCCAGATAGTTGGAGGTGATCTTACTTTCAAGATTTGTATTTTGTCTTTAGGGTCTTCGATAAAGCTCTGATAAACATTAAATAAGTGGGAAATTTCGTCAATAATTAATGATTATTCTAGGAATTATGTTACTGATATAATTCATGATGATAGGTATTTAAAGGGTATAGGTTGTAATGATAATATATAGTACTATTTAAACACATAACTCCATTTAAATACATATCATCATGAATGATCACTAGCTCTCAAAAGATTTTCCGGTGATTCTGATGCTGATTCATAAATTTTCGCTTGATTTATTAGTTGTGACTGAAACAATGGTGGATGCAATTCATGATTTTTAGCTGTTGCCTGCAAATTGTTAAGCTCAGACTGCTCAGCAGAATCAGCTGGCGGCCTATAAAGTGATAACAATTGACATCAACGGACTGAGGTTGGGGTTTAAATCCTTCCCTCTTTCTTTTATTTCCTTTATAAAGCTTCTTTGTTTGTATCAAATCCCATTCTTTCGCTAATTGTTAATAAAGGGGACCAATTTTTTTGTTGAAGAATATCGATATATTTATATATACTTTTGAATATTTCTCATTGCATAGGATTTTCCTCTAACAGATGTTTTCTCATCATCATAATATAATAGTTTTTTAGGGCTAAATAAAAAGAGTTACTGTGATCTTACTTACCCAGCGCTTAAACAAGATTGATAGAGTGTACAACCATTAAAAATTTATAGGCATTTAGTCAAAAAATATATCAAATAATGTTACAATACACAGTTTTATCCTCGAATAGGCATGCGTACAAAAAAGGACAACAAATGGAATATATGAATATTTTCATAATACAAGTGTTTATCTAAAAACATATAGTTAGTCTTTTCTGTCCAGGAATATTTAAAATCCTTACTAGGTTCATGATTATGTTGTTGATAAACGTGAAATGTCAAATGAAATTAATACTCTCATATACATTTCAAATAGAGGAATAAAATTTGTTTGTAAAGAATAATTATAAAGCAGAAAATCCATTACCACCATCAATCAATACATGTTTCAAATTTTCAAAACCAAATTTTGTTGCACCTTCATAAGTTTCTAAAGTTGCACTACCTAAATGAGGTAATAAAGTAACATCCCATCTATTTAATAATTCTTCATTAATAATTGGTTCATTTTCAAAAACATCTAAACCAACAGATGATAATTTTCCATTTTTTAAACCTTTAACTAAAGAATCTTCATTAATTAATTTCCCACGACCAACATTAACAATTTTTGCACCATTTGGTAAATAATTGATTGTTTCATCATTAATTAAATGATATAAATCATTCGAATATGGTAATGATAAAACTAATAATTCACAATTTTTTAAAAAATCATTAAAATTTGAATGATAAATTAATTTAAAATTAAATTGATTTAATTCATCAATTGATAATTCATTTCTTTTCCAATAATGAATTTCCATTCCAATTGATGAAAAACGTTTTGCACATTCTTTACCAATTGCACCTAAACCTGCAATACCAACTTTTCTATTTTGTGGTGATGTTATTGGTTTACCACCAATATTATTACCAAATGCAAAATCTTTTGGATTACCAATTTTTGGTGAACCAATTTCATTATTAAATGAATCAGAATTTAAATAACCTCGAGCAGTTATTGTATTTTTATGTTCTCGTAAGGATTTTTCGAATAAAGTTGGGTATCGAAAGGTTGAAAGGGCTAAAAGGAGGGCTAAATCTGCTACTTGTTCAGCACATACTTCACTTGCTAGATTACAAAAAATGATACCTTTTCAAGTTGTTAGTGATAATTTTAATATTAATTATAATAAATGTGTCAATAATTACCTCTTTTTTTAAGGGCTTCAATGTCATACATATCATGGCCAACGGGAGCAATTGTAATAATTTTCAAAGTTGATGGAAGATATTCAATGATATCATCTCTAATAGGACCAGTTTTCTAATTTTTGCTGTTAGTATTTATGTCTACAGCGGAAAATAAAAAGATCTTCAAACATAAATAAAATACATACACCAAATCCAATCCAAGAAGCAAATATACCAGATATATCATTTAAAGTAGTTGAAAAATCTATTTTTAATTGATCTCTTGTTGTTGGTGTATATTTCTTGAGTAATTAATTGGTTAGTTCATTTTAACGTTTAAATTTATGATATGATTATGAAAAAAAATCATACGATTATTTCAAATAAACTGTTGTAGGAGTCAATTATACTATCAAGTCTAAGACCTTCAGTTCCTACGACGAGAATTTTTGGTTTATTGATATTAGTCATTTTTAGATGATGGATGAGTATTGAGTAGTCGAAGAGGAATAAAGTAGTAAAAGTAGTAGCTAGTTACATAAGTGCGCACAGATTCTTACTAATTATGATAATATTTATTAAAAGATTTAAAAGATTTAAAAGATAGAGTGGAGTATATTTTCAAGCAATTCAATTCAATATTTAATGATGATGAGGATCAGGTCTTCCAATTGGATTTAATTTGTAAACACTACCACATTCCCAACATCTACCAACTTTTTCAGTCTCAACTCTCATCCAACTAACATCATGAGATCCAGCTGGAGAACCAGTACAGCCAACATATCTAAAGTCATCATATGAGTCAACAATGATTGGATCCATCATAGTACCGATTCTAGACGAATCTAAAGGTCTTAAATCCCAAACATCAACACCTTCCAATTTACCTAATAATTCAAGACGGTCAACACCAGTTGAAATGTCTAAATCAGATGGGACTTTGCCTTGCTCACCACCTGGGCCGAATAAAGAATCTGGGCCTTTAACTTCAGATAAAGTGTTTGCGGTTACCTCGATTTCATTTTTGGAAGACGGGGAGTAGGAGGGCTTGAAAGAAGAGAAAGAACGGATGGCTCTTGCTGCAGGAATCCTAAGAGAAACAGCAGAGCGGCGTAGGATTGGAGAAAACATGAGTCTGGGAGGTTAGTACACCCGTGCGCCTACCCTTGCCCCAGAAAGTGTGGGTGAGGGTGAGATAAACAGCAAGTAACATACCAGTGCTATACTATTGCGATTGCAGAGAATCAGAACTGAAAAAAAGAGATTTATTAGTGGCCAGATATGCGGGCCGGTGATTGGCTGGCGGGCAGCCGGTTAGTCAGCACTTACCAATGCGGCGTGGCCGGGTAACCACGCCGGGCCAGGGCCGGGTAACCGCCCCTTACTGACGATTCGCTTCGGTCATTCTGTACAGCACTTCATCTTCACCTTCAGCTTCATCCTCTTCTTGTTCCTCTTGTCTCTCAATTATACATCATGGACTCTCCAAACTCCACAACTCCAAACCAGGCTTGGAAATTCTCTCAATGCTTCGGTGACAAAGGTGACATTGAAAATATCACCGAAGCTGACATCATATCAACTGTGGAATTCGATCACACCGGCAATTATTTGGCGACGGGTGATAGAGGTGGTAGAGTCGTGCTATTCGAAAGAAATGAAAATAAAAAAGGTTGTGAATATAAGTTTTATACTGAATTCCAATCCCATGATGCTGAATTCGATTATTTAAAATCTTTAGAAATTGAGGAGAAAATTAATAAAATTAAATGGTGTAAACGAACAAATCAATCCCACTTCTTATTATCAACAAATGATAAAACTATAAAATTATGGAAAGTTTATGAAAAATCTCTTAAAATTGTTTCTGAAAATAATTTATCTGAATCTTCAAAATCAAATAAGCAAATTTTTAATATTGATACTTTAAGATTACCAAAAACAACTTTACATGATAATATAATTGCCGCATCTCCAAGAAAAATTTATTCAAATGCTCATGCTTATCATATAAATTCAATTAGTATTAATTCTGATGGAGAAACTTTTATAAGTTCGGATGATCTAAGAATTAATTTATGGAATATGAATATAAATGATCAAAGTTTTAATATTGTTGATATTAAACCTGCAAATATGGAAGAACTAACTGAAGTTATAACTTCTGCTGAATTTCATCCAACTTCTTGTAATTTATTCATGTATGCTTCTTCAAAAGGTACTATTAAATTGGCTGATATGAGAACAAATGCTTTATGTGATTCTCAAGCAAAACAATTTGAAGAATGGATGGATCCAACTCAACATTCTTTTTTCACTGAAATCACAAGTTCAATTTCTGACGTTAGATTTTCTTCAAATGGTAAATATATCGTTTCAAGAGATTATATGACTGTTAAAATTTGGGATGTTGCAATGGAAAGAGAACCAATTCAAACTATTAATGTTCATGAAAATTTACGTGATAAGTTATGTGATGCTTATGAAAATGATGCTATATTTGATAAATTTGAAGTTGTCTTTTCTGGTGATAATAAATCTGTAATGACTGGTTCTTATAATAATAATTTTACAATTTATCCAAATGTAACTGATTTAGATGCAGAAGAAACTGAAATTGTTTTACAAGCTGATAAAAGTGCTTTTAAAGCTAAAAAAGTTAGTTTACCAACATCAATGAATAGAAGGAGTAATAATGGTAATGGAGTTAATCTTTTAAATCGAAATTTAAATGAAACAATCGATTTTAAAAAGAGTATTTTACATTTAAGTTGGCATCCAAATGAAAATTCAATTGCAATTGCTGCAACAAATAATTTGTTTATTTTTTCAACTTTGTGAAATCATATACTTATTATTACCTACATATATTTGGATATAATTGGAATTTCTTACAATGGAATTGGTTTTTTTTTTTTTATATACATAGTAAATTAAATTAAATTAAATTAAATGAAATTAAATGATATTAAATACTTAGCAATTTAAATAAATTTTTATAATGATTTTCATGATCATATGATATGTTTGATTAATATTTGATCATATTTCCATTAGTGTTTCAATTAAGAATCTCGGGTGCAAGGATGTTTGAGGGTGATAGATAATAATTGATTTGTTTTCAATTGATAAACTTACTTCTTTTTGTGTTCTTCACGACTTTTATTATTATAAACTAATTCAGTTATTCTTCATCTTTTAACTATCCAAATATGATGAGAGGTTTTAAGCAAAGGGTATGTTTTTTAACCAACTTAAGTTGTTCATCAATCTGTTTTGCTTCATCAATGTATAGCAATGCTACCCTACATTTTTATTGCATAATATATGCAATCATCGTTTATTAATATCTCTCTCTTTACAATAGTTATCGAGAAGTAAAAGTCATAGTTTATCACCTTCTCGCTCAAAATCTTCGAGCTCAAGCTCAGATTCAAAAAAATCATCACAAAAATCAAAAGAATCTAAAGAAGTGGAGAAACCCCTTAATAATAAACCACAGACCCTATTAAATCGATCATCTTCTAAAAGTAAACAAAGACATTCAAGTTCAAGCTCAAGTTCAAGTTCAAGTTCAATTGGAAGCGCCAACTCAAATTCAAATTCAAATTCAGGTTCAAGTTCAAATTCATTAATCGTGAATGTCAATGATTATGAGAGGGCAAATTATACTGCTTTTGATAACCAATTAAGTGATGATGAATCAATTGTATGTTATGTTATTATTATCAAAAAAAACATATATTAACGTATATTTATAGAAGAATCCAAATTCACCGGTCAATGTGGTTTTAAAAACAAGCCATTCATCACCAACAATATCAATAACTTCGTTCGACGCGACTCCAAATAATTTAGATTTTCCTAGAATTGGTCATTCACTTGATAGATTAACAGTAGATGTTGATGTTGAACGAATTAGGGCATCACCAAGAAGACAAAATTCATCAAGATTTGAAACCCCTGAAAATATAGATATTGAAAAACTTGAATCATTTGATGGTATGATATTTATTTAATATTCATATAATACTTGAAAGTAATTAATACAAACTAACCTTTAAATTTTCAATTTACCATTTAGACGTTCCAATTGAAAATCAAGGTGATTTATTTATTCAGAAAATTAATCAGTGTAAAGTCTTATTCAATTTTAATGATCCAATTTCAAATTTAAAAGGTAAAGAAATTAAAAAATCAACTTTACAAGAATTAATTGATTTTATAACAATAAATACTTTCGGTCTTAATCTTAAATTTACAGATGAAATCTATCGAGAAGTAATTTCAATGTTTGAAATTAATTTATTTAGACCTTTACCACCATATCAAAATCCAATTGGTGCTATTTATGATCCAGAAGATGATGAACCAATTTTTGAAATTAATTGGTTTCATATGCAACCAGTTTATGAATTTTTTTTAAAATTTCTTGAAAGTAAGAAGTTTATTTCTCATCCTGCAAAACAATATATAGATCATAAATTTGTTTTAAATTTATTAAATTTATTTGATTCTGAAGATCCAAGAGAAAGAGAATCTTTAAAAACAATATTACATCGAATTTATGGGAAATTTTTAAATCTTCGTGCTTTTATTAGAAGATCAATAAATCACGTTCTTTTAACATTTATTTATGAAACTAATAAATTTAATGGAATTTCTGAACTTTTAGAAATAATGGGTTCAATTATAAATGGTTTTGTACTTCCTTTAAAAAAAGAACATTTAATTTTTTTAGAAAAGGTTTTAATTCCATTACATAAAGTTAGTTGTCTAAAAAGTTATTATACACAATTATCTTATTGTATAATACAATTTGCTGAAAAAGATGAAACTTTAATACCAATAATTATTGAAAATTTATTAAAACTTTGGCCAAAAACAAAAAGTAATAAGGAAATTTATTTCCTGAATGAAGTTGAAGAATTGTTTGAAATTATGACACCAATTGAATTTAATAAAATTAAAATTCCTTTATTTAAAAAACTTTCATCATGTTTAAAAAATGATAAATTTTTTTTAGTTACTGATACAACTTTATCATTTTTTACAAATAATTATTTTCTAAAATTTTTAATTAATGATATTGAAAATTTATTACCAATTATTTTTAATAATTTATATGTTTTATCAAATTTAAATATAAGAGATAATAATATTAATGATAATATTAATGATAATAATTATGATAATAATTATGATGATGATGATGATGATGATGATACTTTAATGGAAAGTTTAACTTCAAATAATAATATAAATAATTCAAATAATGTGATTAAATTTAAATCAATAACTGTTCAGAATTTATTAAAGGGTGGTCATTGGTATGAATCAATTGTTCCAAAAGCAGAAATTGCTATTGAAATTTGTAAAGCTAATAACATTACGCTTTATAATAAATGTGTTTTAGATTATAAAAGATCAATTAATTTAAAAGAAAAAGAAGACAGAGAAGAAGAAGAAAAAATGAAAAATGAAAATTGGGAAAAATTACAAAATTTTGTTAATCAAAAAATTAAAAAATAAACCATATGATAATAATGGAGTTTGATAATTTTTCCAAAATACCCGCTTCCTTAATGTATACAAACCTATATAACTTTATAGGCTGTACCTTATATTTATAATTATTATAACTATTAATCTTCATACTTGTAATTGCAATATGAATCTTCGATAATTACTTACTAATTTTCACATGTCAGCAATCGACTTTTAAGCCGTCATTCGGACACTGATATCTATTATATCAATAGCTATACAGTCAAAAAAAGGTTACCTGGATGCCCAAAATTGTTACATTTCAACAACGAATCACAAAACCAGGAACAAATATATAAATTATCAAATATAGTAGTACCATTTTATTAATCCTCAGCTGCTGATAATATGTTCGATATTCTTTTGTAAACCTGTACATGTTATGCTGTGAGCATTCTTCTACGATTTAGCGTATTGCTCGCACTAGATCCAACACATCCTTCTTCGTTATCTCCAACGAAGTCTGTATAATTAGTTCTTTTCCCCTCTTAGAAGCCTGAATTCCCTTTCAAATAGTTTTTAGGGGTTGTAGTTTCAGCCCTTGCCTTCCGGTATATTGTAGTGAAATCTTTTTGTGAGGCAGATGTTAGCAGGGATTTAGTACTATGCATAGTTTCTAGCTGTAGATACTTTTTAACCTCCTCTTTAGTGGTCAAAAACACCAATTATAATACTTATATGGATTAATTTGGGAGTATTATTAGTATACAATGCTATACATATTTCAGGGCTAATTTAAATGATTCTACCAGCTATTTTATTTGGTATCCTTTTATTAGTCCAAGATATACCCCATAACCAATTACCTAATCAAATCAACGATTTTATTACTCAATTCTTAATAAATGGCTATCCAAAACACAATGATATTGGATTTCACTTAGTTAGAACATATAAAGTTTTATCATCACAATCTTTCTTCAAAAATCTTTCTTCAACAATCTTTTTTTTCTTCATCTTATTACATAAGGAACAACACAAACATAAAATTTCTTTTTAAAACACACTAGTTTTTAATTTATCAACTGTTCATATACAATTAATGTACGCTGAAAATGATAGACTTACCTTTTTTTTTTTTTTTCTTTTTTCATGTTATCTTGGCTGTCCGCACACCATACACAATATATTCTCAAAAGCATGCAATGAATTCTATATTTTGAAAGCCAAAGTCAAACGTTTTCTTAACTAAATATATAAAATGCAAGGTTAATTAAGATGATTGGATTATCTATTTTTGTTTTCCACCAATCATTGTCGCTATATGTACCTCAAATTCATGAAGATTATAACGTTCCAACTAAATTGAGGAATCTGTGAAATGGTTCAGTATAATATATATAATTAAAGTCCAATGAAGAAGATAGTGTCATTTATTTTTGCGTTTCTTAAGCTTTAACGGTTACACATATATAGTTAATAGCTACCGGTATATTTACAGGTTATTATTCCAGTTCTTCTCGTGGGTTTAATCTGAGTTGAGTTGGAGGGGAAAAATCGTTCATCTTGCTCTTTTTTAACACCAAGTTTTGTACCAGTTTCATTTTCATCAAGGTTTCGCGTTAGATTTGTGATAAAAAGTTGAGAAGTAACATATAGTAATAATTATAAGTAATATTGTGTTCTGCTTGACCACCCAAATATCGATATCCAAATATATTTGTCTTTTCTTTAAACTAGATTATATAATAATTATTTATCCCGTGTATATTTTTTAAAGCTTATCAATTATATATGTTAATAAGGATAAATAGAACATCTTAGAAGAATTAATTTCACAACATCAGGATATCTAGGAGTATATATCACTTCAAGTGCTGATTTAACAGGTTTTCAACTATACACTACCGCATACAAGAAATAATACCAGTACTACCTCCAAGTAAAGCCTCACATTGCGAAGAACAAATGCAAGGAATGTTACACACATCCCTATATCAGGCAATTCCACTCGAAAAAGAGAAAGTAATGAAGTAATCGATGATAAAGTTCTAAGTGCCTGTTTCTCCCAGCTACGTAAAAAGCCAATCGACTCCTTGTGAACTGTTCTAATGAATCTTGATTAATATGCGTAAATGGTGGGCTAGGAAAAGGGATAATAAACCTACTTCACGTCAAAAGAAAGAAAAGCTTAAGGATGAAAAACCCCAAAGTGATAGAAAGACATATGATAATAACAAACAACAAATAAAATAAAATAAATACATCCCAGGACAACTACTAGGTCAATAATTTTTTAACTTAGTGTTCTCTACTTATTTGTTAATTTATTTTTAACTAATATTCTTTTTTAATCTATTTATTTGATTTTTAATGTGTATAGTTTCTATTTATAATTAATATTCTTTATATTTTCTAATATATCTATTTAATAATTTATAAAATATAGGTTTAAATCTTATTTTTAATTTTCAAATGACCCTAAAGTTTGCAATTAAACCATTAAGTATTTCTGATGAGGTTAACAACCATCAATCTTTATTTTGCTTCTGATCATAACACCCTATAAGTCTTGCAATCATTGAAGATCAGCAAAACCTACTTTACTTTTATTAGCTGCTTCAGATTGTAAATCATAAGAAGTGCGATTTGAATTTGATTTTAAGCCTGAACCATATTCAGAACCGATTTTATCAGAAACACATTAAGACATGTAGGAAAATTGGATTAGTTGACGAATCTAAAAGGGTATAAGCCTTTTGCTAGGGAGGAAAAATCTCAGCATCAAATGAAGTAATATCATATTATAGTTCTATAATGAAATTACTTACATAAACCTTCTGGAGGATGTCTTTATAATACAACTATCCATAAAGCTAAAATCGCGAAGGATTGGTTTCAGGGCAAGGAAAAAGGTGTTAAAGTAGTTGGCTTTTTCACTGGGCCTGAACGTTCTCATAAAAGTGAATCACAAGGCAGAAATTGCGGGTATTTACTTAAACGCCACGTGGAAACCGAGGAAAGACATCTCGTTCAATGTAATGGTACCTCGAGGATCAGTGTATCATCGAAAAGCTGATTGACTCCACGCTTCATAGGGTGGCGGCCATCTATCGCTTTAAGCTTAATGTTTATATAACTTACATGTTGTACCTTTAATATAAAATAATGTATGGAAAAAACAAAAATGATGACAACACTAAATACTAAATTTGGAAGGTCATTTTATATAATCTATTAGAATTTGTATTATCTACGGAACAATAACACTAGTAATATTAAGATCGTTGGATCGAATCCGATTATGGACTACTTTAGTACCAGTTTGAGGTCTTGCCGATAATACTATCGTTTTCTTGGAGTGTCTAACAAAACGCACGGTTCCAGCAGGGCCAGCACAGAACTAAATGCAAGGTCTACGGAACACTTTTTATTATTGCCATGTTAGGATGGGTGTTAGGAAGAAAAGCAGACCGTAAATATGGTGCGTTCCACTCAACTTGTCCAATCGGAAAATCCAAAAATTTTCACCCCCTCGTGCAAAATGTGAATGTAGTTACTGTAGTTACTGTACTATCGCTTCAAATTAATTTTTGCACTTCTTTGCCAAAATTTATGACTCTATTTTCTATGTAGACATCCAGAATTCGGACCCTTACAAACAAACAGTTAAGAAATAGGGTCGTGCCAATAGCAAAATCAATAAAGCTCATCTTCAACATCTTGGTAGATGGGTAATAAGCGACTGAGATAGCCCCCCACAACCTGAAAGTTGAAGTTGCACAAGGAGACGAGAATTTCTTGTGAAAACAGCTGGGCATATTGAGTGATGCACATCATAACTTAACAACTTATACGGTAACTCTCTATAACTTTAAGTGAAGTCCCTGCAGTTTACAAAAAGGAATAACTACATAATACATATATAAAAAAATAGGTATCTATAAAAGGCTATAATCTGCTCTTCTCTTCTCTTTTCCAGTCACCTCTACCCAACTGCGCTTGCTACCATGAATTCTTTTGATTATTTCCGTGCTGTTCCCATGCTCCATGTTTCCCCTGTCAACACAGACGCCGTGCTCCCCAATCACCCCAGGCTCCCAAGTATACCTTTCGCGATTCACACATTCAATTGGTACTTTGTGACTTTTAAGGCAGGAAGGACCGGAGCATATTACACACTCACCAATAGTAGTCTCCAGATAAGGGAGGGCGACATTGTTATTGTTCAAGGTGATAAGAGCTCTATCGACATTGGAAAAGTCACCCGCTGTAATATTTCTATTGCTGATATGTATTTTTTAAAATTCAAACAACTTATTGTTAGAAAAAAAGCCCTGCTAGATTCAGGTGCTATTCAAACATTCAATAGACATGAATGGAATTTTTTCGGTGGTGGTCTAAAAAGAATCGAAAGACTTGCTACAGATCACGAAGTATATCTAATTAAAGCAAAAGCTAATTATGAAATAGATGCTTTAAATGATTGTCGTAAAAAATTGAATCAAAATTATGCAAATCGTTATATGGATTCATCAACGGTAATGTGGCCTTTAGACTGTGAAGCTCAATTTGATAGAAGTACGATAACTTTTTACTATAGATGTAACAGAAAAGTTATTTTTAATAATTTGATTAAAGATTTGTATAAGACTCATAAAACTAGAATTTGGTTGAGTATTATTCCTGGTGAACCTGATGATCAATTGAAAAATGAAAATCAACTCGATATACTTCAAGAATGTGGAGATGAAATACAAAATCAAGAAAAGTGTTATGAAGATAGAGCAAATCAAAGCTTAAGAAATCAACTTACAGCTGATGTTCATAGCACTACTAATAGTCTCAATTCTAGTAGTACTATTTTTACTCAGGGCTTTTATGAAAATAATTCTAATACTCCCCCTACTCCTCTGGAAGCAAATGGGTCAGGAATTGGATCTAGATATACAATTACTCATACAAAAGAAGATTCAGAGCTTGTACAGGCATTTAACAACATATGCAAGTCTAATGAAATTATACAACTTGAACAATATTATGATGACCAAAATAATCTGAATTACAATACTCAGGCTTCTGCAAGGACAAAAGCTACACGCGCCGTCGATAATTTATTTATCATTTCAGATTACAATCATAGAAGGATAAAACTGAAAACTTAAAAGCTGAAATTGATCTTGTTTACTTACTTATTCATTATTTGTTATTCATTTTATTTCTCTTTTTGTAATTATAATTCTTATTTTGACTAGGCTTGCAACTGGTTGAATAGAAACTTTATGAATTATTTAATGGATTCTTTAAAGCTAAAGAAATAGCGTCACACATATACTATGGTATACTATATTCTAAAATTAATGTCTCTTTTTGGTTGGATTTTTTCTCTTTATTTCTAAAATTAATATTGTCATTGCCTTCTACTATTCTCTTCTTTTTATCGCTATATACACGGCAACTCCCAACGATATTTATGATAATATGCTACATATATATTATATATACCCTTATACCTATACTTGTTTATACTTTTTCTTGATTTATGTTTTTGTTTTTTTGAGGTAGATCACTAATACTTACCATAAGATATTTGTTATTTTTTTTATTAAATTTAATTTGAAGTTTTAATATTAATGATTGCTTACGATGTATATTTATTTGATTTATTTGACTAGTTTTATTATTTATTATTATGAAAATAGAAAACCTTTTCTATTTTTTTATTTTTATAACAATTGTTACTTAACATTTAATTGGTTATAGAGTTGTCCAGCTTTTAATTCAGTCTGTATTTGATATTTTACAATCTTGTATCTAGATAATAATAATAATAATAATATGTAATAATTATGTGATGATATTGGCAGATGGAAAATCAGTAAACTTGTACGCTGAATTATATACCATAATAATGATTTTATATAATTTTTCAGGTTGATATCATACCAGTAAAAATTAACATGCCTTTCTGCTGATAGATAGATCTAGAGCATGTTATATCCGATTATCCCGAAATAGATACAAAATAAAAACTCATTTGCTGTCCCAAAGTTCCCAAGATAAAGTTATAGATTCCAAAGTCAGTCAATCTCCAAGTTCAAATTTGTAATAATAATTAAAATCACATGTGTACGTTGTATTATATATAAGATGGTCCAATCTTTTTAGATAGAGAGATTATTGGCCAAATTGATCATTTTTCACTGTTAATAATGTTATTAGAAGTTTACTGAAAATATGGATGATGATTGTAAAGAAAATACAACACCAAGATCGTTAGCTTGGGTATTAGAACCACCAGATGAATCTATTTGAAGTTTACTTGTTTCTTCAATTAGTTCATTAGTCTTAGAGTGTGGAATCCAGAGTCGTTCTAAAGCTGCAACACTAACCTCATGACTATTAATGCATGCCTTTGAATAGAATCCCATTTAAAAAAAAAGTTAATAAAGTCAAAAAAACGGATTTAAATTTAGGAGAATCTGATGCAATTAATGATTTATTATTTTTAGATT
>BCKZ01000030.1:31917-182113 GCA_001600815.1 Alloascoidea hylecoeti | reverse complement strand
TTTTTTATTTCTTTCAAGTGGCCATTAAGGGTCTATAATATACTTCTATTTTTACTATTATATCTATATCTATGAATTATAGGTGAAGATCACCAGAAATTACTACGCATTAAATAGATATATAAATAATTAGCTAGTTAAGAAGCAGAATAAAAGGAGAACAAAATCTAATCTACATGTTTTATTCTCCACTGAATTAAAATCATATTTTTAATGTTTATAAACAAAGTCCAAATAAATATAAGGCCTACATGTAATTATAGACTAAGAGTGTGATACAACGCATATTCTCGGGTATACATATAGTCAATTATTCTCTCTCCTGTGAATATATTAGCGAGAGTTAATTCATATCTCACAGGTGACTTTAGATTATCTTCAAGAAAAAAATAATCTCCTAAACCTGATAAAAAATTGAAATCTGTTGCAAAAATGTTCTGCAGTCATGATTACAATTTATCCTACTACTGTAAATCTAGAGACAGGATAATTAATGTTCCCGATGTTTTTACATTCCATTATACAGTATTCTTTCTCCTGAACAATATCAATATCACCGAAGGAAGGACAACTGTATAATTAATAAATTTTGTGAAACTATTTGGCATAGCCGCGGCTGTTGTTCACTTTTGATAATCTGTTACCCACCAAACTGCTAAAAGGAAACATTAACATTGGATTGAAATAGAACTTGAACAATATGGATAATATATAATAATATTGAACCACTTTAAATTTTGTAGGTTAAGTGAAAATATTGGCAAAGTTTCTTCACCTATTTTAGAAGTTCAATTTGTTCATTATTTATAAATTGTTTTAAATATAAAATATTGCAATTGTAGAATTTGCGAGATAAAATCCTCTGATTTAATTAAGAGAATACCTGGTCGAGAACATTATGCAATCTTTATGAAATAACCCAGAATCTTTTGATACAACATTTTGAATTTTCGATAATATTTTACAAAACTTCATTTAAAAATGAATTAGGAAAGAATATAAGGTATTGGCAGACTTTTTGAATAATTAATATTAAATCGGTCGATAACATTGCTCAACTTCACCCATCTTTACTGCATGACTATTATCAATTGAAAATGTTGTTGACCTATTTCATATTACTCCAAAAATCTAAAAACTCCATATATGTATATTTCTAACTCATACTTAATTATTGAACTTATCGAAAGTAAAATTTACATTAAAAGCAGAAACCGTGTAAACTAAAGAAGAGAATTCAAAATCGAAAATAAAAAGTGGAGATTTTACGAAGCTAGGCAAATCTAAATCTAACATGTTTAATAATTCTCAAAGAATTGAATCAGATTCATCATAGCAAAAAAAATCATAGTACCAGAGTCCTGAATATTAAAGTATCCTTTCAACAATTTTAAAATAATAAAAAAGATTAGTTGTTGATTTTTTAAAGGTTTTTGTTGGCTTATGAGCTTTTGTTGGTTGATGTCCTTGGATTTATTCTGAGGCATAGTAAAGTTTTATTATATAAAGAACGTGTCTTGACTTGTTATACTTGTTCAATGAATTTTTATTCTTTTGTTGTCCATTTTGTTGACCTGTTGGTTGAGTAAGTTTTGAGATATAATCCATAGTAATAATTTCCTTCTGTTTTAATTGTGATTCAAAATTGCTAACATTTTTCTTTTAATTTCCTTTTCTGTAATATTCTGTCCAATCATTTCAATTGCAACTTTCTCGTATTCTGCTTCAAGACTGCTTAGCATCATATTTAATTGGGTGGTTACTGGAAAAATAATCTCTTTAGATTTCAATTCCCTAAAATAACTTGGGTATTGATCGATGTATCCAGTTACCGACATTGTATTACCATCGAAACTTTGATTCATTAGTTCATGAAGAAGCTGGCGAGCTGAAATGTCTGGTTTGACGCCATTAAATTATCAAATGACACTTTGGCACCGTATATTAAGTCGATAAAATCATTTTGAATAATTTTATCAGTTGTAGTCATGAGTATATTCATAACAGTGACATATTCTCGGAGTTGCGTTTCGTTAAGAACGTCTTCAGTCGGAAGATTATCATATATGGTTTCATCTAAAATATATTCAGATAAGTTTAATCTTCTTAAGGTTGATTTTATGAGATATTCCCACGTTTTGAAGGATTGTGGTGAATAGTCGATCGTTAATTTTGGTAGCATTGATAATTCTACCGAGTCGATTGTTGTACGTTTATCACCTGTGACGACGATCCTATTACTCGTACTTGCCTCCGGTACTGCGCCGCTACCAACAGGTCAACAAAATGGACAACAAAAGAATAAAAATTCATTGAATAAGTATGACAAGTCAAGACACGTTCTTTATATAATAAAACTTTACTATGCCTCAGAATAAATCCAAGGACATCAACCAACAAGAACCCATAAGCGAACAGTTTTCAATACATTATCAACATATTTTGCAAGTGTATTTCCGATTTAAACATACACCGGTACCACTTTTTGTAAAAATAAACTAAACGCTATGCAATCATCACCCTAGATTAAAATAAGATCTCAAAACATACCCCGTAAGTTTCGTATGTTTTCACATACACCCCTACATGTTGAATTTGGACTTGAATACGCAATCAACAGTCATAGAAGTTCCTGGATATATATCCGGCTTTGACCAATTATAATAATGGGCATATTCAATATCTTACGATTGAAGAAGAGAAGATTGCTCATAAGTGAAAGTACGAGATATAAAATAATCCTCCTACAGAGTAATCATTTTAAATTTATATCGGGGCCGGATAATATAATGGCATCACGTGACATAACAGTGAAGAATCGACAAGCCCCAAGAGTGAACGCCACCACTTGAATGAAGACACGCTTAGAGTCATAAAACCATGCAACCAAATCAAATGCCATAAAAAAGGTCATCAACCGTAGAATGTAGCGAAGTCCAAACACCAAACACTTCAATCCTCACAAATTATGAGATCAAGTAAAAATTATTTCTAGGTCATCTATCCCAAAAGCGTTTATTATCATTATTTGTTCAAACTGAAGCATTCGTCAATTTATTTATATAGCTCATTGGATGACCCTTTTTAATTTTTACACGATCCCCTAAAAGTTGAGATGTAGAATGCAGAGTGTAATGCTCTACCAAAGCATTAATTGTATCACCATATTTTTTTGAATCAAATTTTGAGACAGTTCTCACAATCTTTCGATACATCATTCTCTTCGAATTGTCAACATATTCATCTCTAATACGTCTTATGACATCCTCATTAATTGCCATGTTATCTTGAGCTGCCAACATTGATTCATCATTTGAAACATCACCATCATCAGTCCAACAACCATCAAAGAAATCATCTCTATGATAAGCTTGTTCAATTTCAAAAACTTGTGATGGGGTTACCATTAATTTAACGCTTTTTGGTAAAGAGTTTCTTTTTTTTTTTTTTAGAATTGATCTAATTTCCTTATTGTCATCCACATCATCAGATTTTCTCTTCCTTATGGATGAATCTTTTGATTCTTGATCCTTATTAAACTTATTATTGATAGGTAATGGAGAAGAAGATATCTTCTTCAAAGGAATCGAAGGAACTGCCATTCTCTTCCTACTTAATCTCCCCTGCGTAGATATACTTGAATTATTTTCTATAGGAACTTTTTTTTTTCTCGGCTGTAAATCAAATAACATAACAAAATCATCAACCTCTTCCAAAGTCACCTTCCTTTTATTCGCTTTTGTAACAGGTACCAAGGATAATAAATCAAGAGCAGAACCATTATTTGGAACATTAACTTGTGGAACTTTTGGTGAAGAATTCGAAGAAACCTGTGTTTCTTGAAAAGGAAGTTCAACTTCCGTCGAGTTAACTCCATTATAATCATAATCTGGTTCATTCACATTTCCTGTTACGTTTTCATCCTGCTGATTTCCAAACGAATTAGATTCCTCTTCATAATTATCATTTCCAATTCCATTTGAATCTAATTGTTGTTCATTTTTCACCAAAACATTTGTTTCAACAGGTTCAATTTTTAGCTTTTTATATTTCTTCCTTTCACTAACTATACTAATTAATTCTTCACCTTCTGCCCATCTATCAATTAAATAATAATAAGGTTGTATAGTTGGTAAATTTTTCAAATAATTTTTTGGAGGAATTGGAAATTCAGATTCCCGATGTTTTATATCTGGACCAAAATGTTTAATTTTTTTAATTAAATTATTTGCTAGAGTTTTAATTGTTTTATTAAGAGCATGTTTTCTTAATGCAAATAATATATCCATTTCAACTATAATTTTAGAAGGATTAATTTTATTTAAAATTTTTAAAAATGGTAATGTATCATCATATTTACAAAAAAAACAATCAATTTCAATAAATGATCTAATTCTTATTAAAAAATCTTTTGATGGTATAAAAATTTCAAAAATATTTTCTTTATCAATATCAATTGTATTATTATTAGAATCTTCTGTAAAATCTGTAAATGAATAAGATTGTGAATTATTTTCATAATCTGCATCTAATATTTGATTTGCTGCAATATATCTTTTATCACCACCTAATTTGGAATATAAAAAAATTTGACTATTACAAGACATTATTATATTTTCAATTGATTCCAAATGAACTTTATTGATAAGATTTTCATTTTTAATAACATGTTTGACATTTAAAGCTGAAAAAGTAATATGTGGTTGACCATATTTGAATAAAACAGGTGTTGTTTTTCTATTAATTGTATAGGTAGGCGTTAATTGAGTATAACTAACAATATTTTTTTGAAAAAATGGAGCATATAAAACATCATTCAAAATAACATCATATTCTTGATTACCTGAGATATTAAAAAAAGTAAGTTTAATAGTTCCAGAACCTGTTACGAAAACACCATTAGATTCATCAAATCTTGGTTCAAGGTATGGAGTAAACTCTTCAAAGCATGCAAAATCACCAGTAATTGTAGTTGGAATTTTATAATCAATAATCCAACAAGAAAAACCTTCATGACAATTTTTTGTTTCATGATCTTTCATATTACAATATTTGCATATAGCATTTAAAGTTATTTTAGTTGGAATACGTAATTGAGATTTTTGTTTAAAACCTGCAGGTTTTATTTCTTTTATTCTAGAAAGTGCTTCATACTTCAATAAAGATTTATAAAACACAGAAACTGGACAAAAAGGAGGTAGATTTGTAAGTGCTGAATAAAAGGGACAACTTGGAGATATAAGAGCCCTGGCTAAAACCGTAAAAGCGCTATCACTTGCATTTTTAGAATAAAAAAATAAATCTTCAACTTTCAGCTCAAGATGAATTTTTGCTAAATAATCACAAATAGAAGTATTATCACCACCRACAAATTTAGGAAAACTGTATAACTTTGGATGAATTGTATTTGACAATCTTCTTGGATAAAAATGCTGTACTATAGCTGCATAGCTGGCAGCTGCAGTAGGTCTTAACAAGTGATAAACAGAATAATCAAGAGTAGATTTAATAACAGCCAGGCCAAAATCATCACCTARCTGTCTTACCTTTACATCTTCTGGAGTCTYAGTTTTAGGATCGGAAGTTCCGCTGAGAACACTGGGTAAACCGTAGCTGAATAATAGTCTTTCGACGAAAAACTCCCATTCTGCAAAGCGATATTTGTTTGTGTACCTATCTAGAATCACCAGAGGAGGGAGAGTGAAGAGGACGTTTTCGCACTTTGAAAGAGGCAGATCGTAGTAGTTCATGATATATCATGAGAGGGAAAAAGGAACCAGGGGAAGAAAATACAATTTTAGTGACCGTATAACTGAGAACAAGCGTAGATACGAGCACTATAATCTTCTTCTATACATTCCAAAAAATTCTCTTTATTTTAAATATAAATCTAGAATCCTATTAAAAAACCAATTAAAACTAGAAAAGTGAATTAAAATTTGGAATATGAGTAAAAAAATAGCTTCTCAATTACTGAAGTAAGCAGAAGGTTAAGTACTGCACCTTCAACTGTGGAGTTAACCGTTAATAAATATAGCAACAACCCTTTTCTCGAGCAAGAATACCTATAGAACTTACTGAATATTATTACATCAAATCTTGAGAATTGTAAAAGTGTTGAATACGTTTGAGAAGTAGGCATCAAAGTTCAACATCATGATATCATACACCATTCCTGAAAAAGTTTCGGCATCTAAATGGTCTCACATGAATGAGAAGAATCAAATGATTAGAGTATACTTTGATATATATGATATATATGCTCTCATTAAAATTGAGATGGTGTTGTATTTAGTTATTAATACAGGATCCAGAGTCTGGAAAAGTATACGCTAGACAACCGTCATACCAAGCCGTTATATCAAGAATTATTTATAGTATAGGGAAGTCTGAGTCTGTGAGTTTTATGGTATAGACTGGAGTTTGGAAAGGAAGTCATAATTCAGTGTATCGGGTAGTTGCGGTTCCTAATAAAAGCAAATTTAAAGGTGGTTCCTACAAAACTTTTATAAAAGGCCTTTAATTAAATTGATACAATACTAGAATCACGATGAATTGATTTTATGAGAAGGAGATAAGGGTATTGGATTGGCCGCCTTTTTCCACCAGATCTGAATCCAATTTCCTTAGCTTATCTTATAGATCATTAATTATATTTCAATTACAAAATTATTACTTATGTTGATATTAATGTATCAATTTATACGGTATATAATTTCAAGATTTGTGATAATAATAATGAAAATGAAATGTGAATAATGTATTAATAAGAAAGACAAAAAAGTCAAACTGTATGCAAACGTATATTTAATTTCAAAAACCTCGTAAGTAGCTAATTATACCAATAATTATTATGCTTTTTTTTTAGTAGCTCCTCTGGTTCTTGGTTTAACAATTTTATTTTTACTGGTACTGGCGCCTGTTGGAACTGAATGTGAAGTATTTGAGCGAGTTGAGGCAGTAGAACGGGTTGAGGTAGTTGATCGAGTTGAAGCATTTGAACGGGTTGAAGCAGTTCTTTTCAAAGATCTTTGTCGAGTTATTGGAGCTTTTGTTGTTTTTGATCTTGAATTTGTACTTACTGTACTTTTTGCACTAATACTTGATGAAACAGATACAATTGAAGGATTTCTTTTTGGCTTTGGTTTTACTTGTTGTGATGAAGAAGAAGAAGAAGAAGAAGATGATGATGATGATGATGATGAGGTACTAGAAACAGAAACAGCTCTTGATCTAGAATTTTTGATCTGTTTATTACCGTTTGAGGAAGTAGTGGAGAATTCAGAAACTGAAGCATTTGACGATATATTGTTATTTCTTGGAAATTTACCTTTTTTCAACCCAGCGGCTCTAGCAGTAGCAGATAAAATTGCAGAGGACAAATTTGAGTTTGGGTCTTTAACTGGAGATCTCCTACCCGAAGGAATCATTGGTTCTTTAAAAGGTGATCTTCTACCGGAAGGAATAGTAGATAATTGCTGTTTAAATGGAGATCTTCTACCTGAAGGAGCAGAAGGAACAATTGGTTCAGTGTTAGTTCTTGCTGCAGTTTTAATGGGAATTCTATTTGGACTTCTATTTGGACTTCTATTTGGACTTCTAAGTGGACTCCTAAGTGGACTTCGTGCTCTTGAAGTAACAGGAGGTTCAATAGCTGAAAATGATTTCGCAACTGAATTTAAAGAAGGTTTAATATCACCTGCTTTTATAGCATTTATATCTTTAATTAAATTGACCACAGATAATTTTTCATCTTTTTGGTTTAATTCTATAACTTCGCGAAGTTTTACTTTCCATAATGCTTTTGGAACACGATTTATTCTTGTTTCGATTTTGTCTCTTAAAATCCGGGATAAAGCAGAATATTCATTAGTCAAACGATGAATTCTCTCATCCACTATTAAATGAAAAATGTTAGGGGATATATTATTGGTGATAGACAATGAAGAAAATTGACATACTGTGAATTTCAAATCGTGATATGAGAGCAGCTTTTTCTGCACTGGAATAAGTATTCACGTTGAGTGATGGCAGCATATATTTGTATTTGTATTTGTATTAAAGGACTAAACAGTTAACAATTTCTTTTTTGAAATGTTAGTACTGTTTCGTTGCCACAACAACACAGAATACACCCATCCTCCACTTTGCCACTTTCACCTTAATCTTCACCTCTTTTTTATCAAAAATATCGAAAAATACACAAAAATGGGGTTAGAGGCTACTATTATAGTGTGAGTCTATCAATTATACCTTTTTTATTTTAACAGTAGTTAACATGCTTTAGTATTGATAATTCGGAGTATATGAGAAATGGTGATTATACAACAACTAGGTTTGAAGCTCAGTTGGATGCTGTAGAGCTAATTTTCAGAACGAAAACTCAGGCAAATCCTGAAAGTACTGTTGGTTTGCTGGCAATGGGTGGATCTGGGTACGTTATATTCAACAATTATATCTAAAATTATTATTAATATTAATATTTAAAAATTGAATTTAGACCAGAAGTCTTATCTACTTTAACAACAGATTATGGGAAAATCTTATCTGGTATTCATGAAACTTCTGTTCATGGATCAACTCATTTTGCAACTGGTATTCAAGTTGCTGGTGTATGTAATTCTTTTTTTTTTTAATTTTTATCCTACTATTACTATTATATTACTAGTTACTAGTTACTAACATTTTCTTTTCAAATAAGCTTGCATTAAAACATCGTCAAAATAAAGCACAATCACAAAGAATAATTGCATTTGTTGGAAGTCCAATTAAAGAATCACAAAAAGAACTTGAAAAATTAGCAAAAAGAATGAAGAAAAATAATATTGCAATTGATATTATTAATTTTGGTGAAGAATCAATTAATGAAGAAAAATTATCAAGTTTTATTAATACAGTAAATAGAGAGAATAGTCATTTAATTACTATTCCACCTGGACCTTATTTATTATATGAAGAAGTCTCAAAATCACCAATAATTTCAGATGATGCTGGATTTGGTAATGCAGATTTAAATGATAATGATGATTTATTTGATTTTGGACCTGGGGCTGATCCAGAATTGGCTTTAGCTTTAAGATTATCTTTAGAAGATGAAAAAATTCGTGTAGAAAAAGAAAAAGCTAATAAGGAAAAGATAAAAGATTCTAATTTAGAAAATATAGCTGAAGAAACTGGAGAATCGAGTGGAAGTAAGAAAGATTAAAATTTAAAACTTTTGTGGATTAAAAAAAAAAACGTTTGATTTAATTAAACAAACGTTGTTGTTGATTTAAACGAAATAGAAATTTAATTAATAATTGTGCGTTTGTTTATTAGTAATAATAATTAGTAATAAAGTTGCCATTCCATCATTTTCCATGTGCTATGATGATATGATACAATTGAAAGTAATATAAATAGTGCCTCAATTCTCTAGTTTTGTTCCTTTCATAATTATATATTTAAAAATGTCATTTACCAAAACTTCTACTAAAACTCAATCATCCGGATTCTCAATTCCAGCTGTTGGATTTGGTGTTTATGAAACCAACCCAGAAGAAACAACTACAATTGTTTATGAGGCTCTAAAAGCAGGATATCGTCATATTGATACAGCCCAATATTATGAAAATGAAAAAGAATCAGTTGCAGGAATTTTAAAATGGATTTCTGAAGATCCAACTAATAATAAGCGTTCTGATATTTTTTATACAACAAAATTAATTGTTACTTCATTAGAATATGAAAAGGCAAAAGTAAAAATTGCAGAATCAATTGAATTAGCAAAAGGTATTGAATATATTGATTTATTTTTAATTCATGCTCCATGGGGTGATAAAGCTCAACGTTTAGGTGCTTATAAAGCATTACAAGAATCAGTTGAAGCTGGGAAAGTTAAATCAATTGGAGTTTCAAATTATGGTATTCATCATTTAGAAGAATTATTAAAATGGGATGGATTAAAAATAAAACCAACAATTAATCAAATGGAATTAACACCATGGATTCAAAGAAATGATCTTGTTAAATATTCTAAAGAAAAAAATATTTTATTAGAGGCTTATTCACCATTAACAAGAGGTAAAAAATTTAATGATCCAAAGCTTGTTGAAATTTCAAAAAAATATAATAAATCACCTGCGCAAATTTTAATTAGATGGAGTCTTGAAAAAGGATTTATTACTTTACCAAAAACAGCTACTGTTAGTAGATTAGCTGAAAATTTGGATGTTTTTGATTTTCAATTGACTAAATTTGAAATTGATACTCTTGGTGATCCAGAAGCTCATGAAGTTACTGTTTGGGATCCTTCTGCAAATCCCTTAGAATATTAGATCATTTTATGTTATTTATATTATAAGTGAGTATCAAGTATTGGAATAGTTATATATGCAATGCAAGTGTAATGGATATGATATATGGGAACACGAATAAAATGTAATATACAATCACACTCCGCATGTTGTGGGTCGCCAAACAGCTGCTCACGTGACCCGACGTCGAATTGGGGGCTGGAGAGGGGCCGGAGAGGGGCCGGAGAGGGGCCGGAGAGGGGAAGCAGAGCTGCCAGGGAGACAGAGGTGTGGAGTGTCCGTGTGGAGTGTCCGTGTGGAGTGGTCAGAGTGTATCAGAGGGTGTGGAGATAGCATATGCCATCCAGTGCCCGTATCTACGCTTGTTCCCAATTGTACGGTAACCGTCAAGCCCTCTGCTCCCCCCTTTCTCCTTTCTTCTTTCTCCTTCTCTCCTCGTGGTATATCATATCATGAGCTGCTACGGTCTGCCTCTTTCAAAGTGCGAAAACGTCCTCTTCACTCTCCCTCCTCTGGTGATTCTAGATAGGTACACAAACAAATATCGCTTTGCAGAATGGGAGTTTTTCGTCGAAAGACTATTATTCAGCTACGGTTTACCCAGTGTTCTCAGCGGAACTTCCGATCCTAAAACTRAGACTCCAGAAGATGTAAAGGTAAGACAGYTAGGTGATGATTTTGGCCTGGCTGTTATTAAATCTACTCTTGATTATTCTGTTTATCACTTGTTAAGACCTACTGCAGCTGCCAGCTATGCAGCTATAGTACAGCATTTTTATCCAAGAAGATTGTCAAATACAATTCATCCAAAGTTATACAGTTTTCCTAAATTTGTYGGTGGTGATAATACTTCTATTTGTGATTATTTAGCAAAAATTCATCTTGAGCTGAAAGTTGAAGATTTATTTTTTTATTCTAAAAATGCAAGTGATAGCGCTTTTACGGTTTTAGCCAGGGCTCTTATATCTCCAAGTTGTCCCTTTTATTCAGCACTTACAAATCTACCTCCTTTTTGTCCAGTTTCTGTGTTTTATAAATCTTTATTGAAGTATGAAGCACTTTCTAGAATAAAAGAAATAAAACCTGCAGGTTTTAAACAAAAATCTCAATTACGTATTCCAACTAAAATAACTTTAAATGCTATATGCAAATATTGTAATATGAAAGATCATGAAACAAAAAATTGTCATGAAGGTTTTTCTTGTTGGATTATTGATTATAAAATTCCAACTACAATTACTGGTGATTTTGCATGCTTTGAAGAGTTTACTCCATACCTTGAACCAAGATTTGATGAATCTAATGGTGTTTTCGTAACAGGTTCTGGAACTATTAAACTTACTTTTTTTAATATCTCAGGTAATCAAGAATATGATGTTATTTTGAATGATGTTTTATATGCTCCATTTTTTCAAAAAAATATTGTTAGTTATACTCAATTAACGCCTACCTATACAATTAATAGAAAAACAACACCTGTTTTATTCAAATATGGTCAACCACATATTACTTTTTCAGCTTTAAATGTCAAACATGTTATTAAAAATGAAAATCTTATCAATAAAGTTCATTTGGAATCAATTGAAAATATAATAATGTCTTGTAATAGTCAAATTTTTTTATATTCTAAATTAGGTGGTGATAAAAGATATATTGCAGCAAATCAAATATTAGATGCAGATTATGAAAATAATTCACAATCTTATTCATTTACAGATTTTACAGAAGATTCTAATAATAATACAATTGATATTGATAAAGAAAATATTTTTGAAATTTTTATACCATCAAAAGATTTTTTAATAAGAATTAGATCATTTATTGAAATTGATTGTTTTTTTTGTAAATATGATGATACATTACCATTTTTAAAAATTTTAAATAAAATTAATCCTTCTAAAATTATAATTGAAATGGATATATTATTTGCATTAAGAAAACATGCTCTTAATAAAGAAATTAAAAAAATTTCAAATGAATTAATTAAAAAAATTAAAAAAATTAAAAATAATAATAAAATTCATTCAAAATTTAAATTAGAATTTCTAATTCCTCCAAAAAATTGTTTAAAATTTTTACCAACTATACAACCTTATTATTATTTAATTGATAGATGGGCAGAAGGTGAAGAATTAATTAATATTGTTAGTGAAAGGAGAAAATATAAAAAACCAAAATTTGAATCAAATTTAAATTTAAATAGAAATAGAAATTTTGAAAATGGAAATTTTGAAAATTTAAAATTAAAATTAGAATATGAAGATGAATCTAATTTGTTTAGAAATCAATTGGAAAATATAAAAGGAGAATTAAATGAATCTGATTATGATTATAAAAGACCTAACTTAATGGATATCGATGTTGAACCTACTTTTCAAGAAACATCAGTTTCTTCAATTTCATCTCTTCCTATTAAACCAAAAGTTCAACAAGTCAATGTCACAAATAATGCTTCAGCACTTGAATCATTATCATTGATATCAATTCCAAAAATTGGTAAAAGAAAAGTAACTTTGGAAGATTTAGATGATTCTGTAATTTTATTCAATTTACAACCTATAAAAAAAATCCCTATAAAAAAAATCCCTATAAATAATAATATAAATATCTCAACTAAATTAATGAATTTTTCAATAGATTATGAAAATCCTTTGAAATCTAAATCTTTAGATGATGATGATGATGAATTTGATAAAAATTTAAAAAGTAGTGGGATTGGAATTGGGATTGGAATTGAAATTGAAATGAAAGATTCAATTATTAAGAAAAGAAAATCTGATGAGATTGATAACAATAAAGAAATTATATCACCAAAAAGAGTTAAAATAATTGAAATTCCATCACAAATTTTTGAAATTGAACAAGCTTATTATAAAGATGATTTTTTTGATGGTAGTTGGACTGATGATGATGATGTTTCAAATGATGAATCAATGTTGGCAGCTCAAGATAACATGGCAATTAATGAGGATGTCATAAGACGTATTAGAGATGAATATGTTGATAATTCAAAAAGAATGATGTATCAAAGTATTGTGAGAACTGTCTCAAAATTTGATTCAGAAAAATATGGTGATACAATTAATGCTTTGGTAGAGCATTATACTTTACATTCTACATCTACATCTCAAGTTTCAGGGGATCGTGTAAAAATTAAAAAGGGCCATCCAATGAGCTATATAAATAAACTGACAAATACTTCAATTTAAAAAAACTATGTTCAAAACCAAGTTGGAGGTGTAGTAAACAAGCAAGGCGGATATAAGACAGCCAATGGGGCGCAGGCAATCAGAATGTTCTGGTGTTCCACGCGTCGTCCGTGCATCTGCGCCGGCCACGTGCCGCCACGTGCCGCCACGTGCCGTGGGTCATTGTGATTATCGCGCTTTCCAGAGATGCCAGCTGCTCGCTCTCTACAACCCTCACTTTCGTTAATGTCCCACCCACAGCACCCACAGTCGCTCCCTCGGCCACGCCGGGCCCTCCTCCACCCGCACGGCACGCTGCGATGGGCGTGGCTCCTCCTCTCGCTGCTGCCCTCTGTCGCCGGCGAGACCTACGTCCACTGCTACTCGTCGTCCGCTGCCTCGCTGTTCACCGCCCAGGGCGCCTACACCTACCAGTCCACGGGCTACTGCTACAACCTGTGTGCGGCGGACGGGTACGCTCTGTCCGCCTTGTACAACGGGAAGTACTGCTATTGCGGCAACACCCTCCCCAGCGACGGCGCCCAGACAGACGAGTCGGACTGCAGCTCGTCCTGTGCCGGATACCCTGAAGACACGTGCGGCGGTGCCTCGGCGCTGAGCGTCTACAAAACTGGCTCGGGGTCCCTCGAGCAGGACTCGTCCGACGCATCGTCGTCTTCTTCCTCGTCCGATTCCGCGTCCCCCAAGCCTTCCAAACCCTCCACGACTTCCACGACCTCCACACCTTCAGTACACTCCACCTCGTCGGACTCTGACGACATCGCGGATTTTGGCGCAACAACCGAAGACCAATCCACCCCCTCGACCACATCCATGCAACCATCCACTACTTTTTTTTCTTCAACGACAACTGACAATGCAAATGCTGCTTTGGCCGTCACAACAACCCAACTAACTACAAACGCAAAAGGCGCAACAATAACTGTTACAAACGCTGTTCAAGTAACTGAAACCGCAACTTCAACCGCAACTGCTTCTTCTTCTTCCTCATCATCTGGAAACTTATCAAAAGGCGCAATAGCCGGTATAGCTGTTGGATGTTGTGTTCCAGGAATCGCTTTAATTTCTTTGATATTTTTCTTATTATATAAACGAAGAAAAAATATCGATGATGACTCGACTTTAGGTAAAAATGGTTCGTTTTATAGCCATAATGGTACAAAAAATAATTCAATTTCAAAACCTGCTTTAGATTTATATCCCGATGATTATTCAACTTCAACTGTTGATCAAAGAATCAATCCAATGGCAATACATTCTTCAAATTCAAAAGATCATAGATTAAGTGTTGGTTCAATTGCTGATGTTGGTGATTTTACAAGACAACAGGTATTAACTATTAGAAATCCTGATAATAGATTAAGTAATGTTAGGCCAAGTTTAGATTCTTCATCTGATAATTATATACCAAATCCAAGAGATTCTGTTAGAAATTCTTCATTACAATCTATTAGAAATTCAATTAGAAGTTCAACAATGTCTTCAAATTTGACCTCTCATTCAATTGCAAATTCAAATATTAGACCAATGTCTCAAGTTCATTTATCAACAGATAATTCTAGAATTTCTTTACAATCTCAACAATCTCAACATACAATTACATCTCCAACTTTATTATCACCAAAAATGAATAATATTAGAAAATCAATGTCTCCAACAAGATCATCAATACCAAATACTCCAAAATCAAAATCTAATTTATCAAAGTATGTTGATTCAAATGGTATTAGACATGATAATTTAAATGTTTATTCAATGTCAAATGTTTCTGAATTAACTTATCCTGCTAATGTTGTTAATGGTGATAAAGGAATTAGAATGAGGACTTCAACAAGTGATTTTGATTTTGAATTTAAACGATCATAAAATTTTATTATCAATTGATAATTTTATATTGAAAAATGAATATAAATGAATAAATGATACATATTTTTTAATTTAAATTCAAACAAAAAAAATGTTCTTCTTTCTGAACTTTGATGTTTTTATCTTAATTTCTGTCGTTTTTTGTCTGTTGTCTTTTTATATATATCCTCATTATTATTATTGTTGCTGTTATTATTTTCTGATAGATACGTTGTGCTTTGTTTTGTTTAGTGTTGTTGTTTTCTTACTTTATATTATGCTTAAGTTTTCTTTAGTTTCATCTTCATATTCATTCTCAATTTTACTTTTACTTTTACTTTCACTTTCACTTTTACTTTTACTTTTACTTTCACTTTTACTTTTACTTTCACTTTCAATACCTTCTTTATTTTTATATTATAAATCATTATTGACAATTTTTTAAATTTCTTGTTTTCTTTTCAGATTTCAAAAAAAAAAACTTTTGATAAAAAAAAATATATATATATATATTTATTTATTTTTTTTATAAAATGTTTTTAAAAACTTGATATTTATTTTTCACTTAGTTATTTTTACTTATTTATTTAATTATAAATTTTTAATTATTATATATTGTTGTTAACTTTTTTTAAAGAAAAAAAAAAAAAGAAAATCATTTTTATCTTTAAAATATTTAATATTAATACTAATATTGTTTTATTTTTTATTTTTTATTTTTTATTTTTTTTTTTTTTTTGTTTTTTTTTTTTTTTAATATATTAAGTTATATCAATTTAATTTAATAAGTAAATAATAACGTATTCTTATTTTATATATCAATTATATATCAATATTAATCATAATCCAAATTTTTAAATTTATTTACATAATAATAACATACCAAATGATGCATAGAAAAATAAAATAAAATAAAATTTCTAGAAATGAGAGGAAGAGAAAAGCTCGTTAATTTCCAATGAAAAAATACACATGTCGTAAAATATTACGGTTAATTAGTGTGAGGCTGAATAAAAAAATAGTTCCTGCTTTTAAATATTGAAACAAAAGCTTACTCTTATAGTGAAATTTGAAATCTTATAGAATATTCAAGAAATGGATGAGCATATTATAAACAAAAGTTTCAAAATTCGTCAATCGGGGCGTTAAAACATATCAATTAATCAAAATCCTGAGTTTAAATAACAAACTTAATAGAGAGAATCGAATGGATTAATGCAAATGAAGATGAAAATGAAAATGAGTTTTTAATGATAATTTCAAATTAGAGAAATGCTCAAAATTAAGATGGTATTTCATTCAATAAAAGATATAATAATATTTTAGATACCAGTGGTTGAAAAGTATTCTGAAGAACGTAGATCTAACCCCCATGGTAGATATGATAGTCATGTAGCGTATAACTTTTTAAAGCTATATAAGATCAATGTTACTATCATGTTTTATGTATAACTGACTTCTTGAATGTACACCACATTGACCTCCAAAAACATATATTTCAAAAAACAGGCCAGGTTTAAGGTTTATCATCATCATCTAAATCAAAAGTATTGATGGACTTGGATGATGAAACAATACACAACTAAACCGATTGAAAATATCTCAATTGCATAAAGAGCGCTCAATAAAGAGACTGATAAACAAAGTATGAAATCTTTGGCCGATTTTGTGGAAGAATATCCAATTTACGAAGAAAAAATCTTCTCATCAGCTATATCAGCGGTAACTTCATAAAAAATACGCCAGAGCCAAAAAGCACTCAATTCACTGGAAACCTCCTTTAATGGGTCATCCTCTATGTGGGCTCTCTTTTCATAGGTGAAACAAAGACTTTTAATAACTGTCATATTCTCCTGTTGTTATACATATTTGTTAGACTTTCACCTCTGCCTTATCAATAGAATAAATATGGGACTAAGCCATTATGTGTAATACCTGTGTCTTATTAAAGATGAGAACATATTATAAGGGGAATATTTATAAACATTAAATAATTTTTTTGTTTCTTATGGTGTATAACATAGAGTATAGTATATGTGGTTGTTATCAAGCTCTCCCAATAGAGCCCTAGACATGTCAAGTTTAAGTGAGATCTCGTTATCTGTATTGACGATATAAGTAATCGGAAATTAGATTGGATATCTGATCTTATTTGCAACAAAATATTTTAAATGACATCGTGGAAACAAATGGAGAATTTTAGGGGATATTAGGATATTGATATAATAACTGCAATTTAACCATTCGATTACAATACCACTGCACATTTGGAAGTGGCTCGGTTTAAATATTATGGGTTGTGTTGTAATAGTGCTAATTATTCTTCTGTTAGGTAAAACTTGTTCTTCATCAATCCTATTAAAATTTTTTTTTGACTGACCAACTTGACGGATCTGTCAGGATTCATCCACTTTCAGTGGTAGTCTGTTTATCTCTAACTTGATATTTTAGAGAAAAATACTTCCACATCATCTTTCAGACTTTCCAATTKTTTTTTTTTTTTTTTTTTTTTTTTTACAAATGAATATAAGTTTAAATTTAAGAATTATTTAATTAGTTAACAGATTTATGTTGAATAAATCGAGTTTTCTATCCTTTTGAAAAGGCAAGCTGAGGAGTGCTGGAATAGATATAGGCCTAATTCAACTTATATATGTGTTATAGTATACTATAGATTCTAGACGGCACTGGGTGGGGTTAGTATACTCGGATACCACAACATTGTTCTGTTGCAACAACGGATTACAAAGTTGGTAACAAATATATACATATATTATTAAAAATACAATCATTAAAAGCTATATTCCAGTCACTAACTTTAGAAACGACATCATTAGGGATCACAGGCATTGATGTATCCCCCTGATATACTGTAATACTTTTCTTGAGGCCGGTAGTTGATGGAAATTATTTAATAGATCTTTTTTCAACCGAAGCTAAAAACATTTAACACTTCTGTTTCACAACCAATACGGGAAGGTGAATTGAAGAGTCTAACACCAATTGTGTACCTGATCTATGAAAGTTTCAAATATGAGGTATTCGTTGTATTGAGAGCACCTCGAAGTAATTTGTGATGATATTTTGGACCCTCGCTTTAAGATCTGTACGCATCAAGTTTTCCGACTCCTTTATATAGAGTCTATTGGAATAACCAGCATATGATATTTTGCGGAACAATAATGTTTTGTTATCGCGTTTCTTATTGACAGTTTTTGAGACGTACGGATTATTTTTCACACACACCAAAATCATCTCAACTCATGAAAACGCTTTACAGTAGCGGCAAAATCCATTTCTACACAAAATAAAAAGTAGTCAAATGGATTCAAGAGTAGATAGTAGCCTTTGGTTTTGGTAGGGAGTCTTGTTTTGCTAATCTACGGAGGAAGAGTCGTTCAATATTACAAATTTATTTATTCTTTCGATCGTTCTCATCCATTAGAGTACTTATATGTAATGTTTTCAATTATGTTGATGGATGACTTAGTGGCTGCAACTGGTATTTTTGAGTCGCGGTTATTTGGTAAAACTTCTTTAAAAAAACATTCACATTATTCTTTTATCATGGGGAAATTATATGATATCAATATGACAGTTTCCAACTAATCGTGGCATAATGAAAGACTGCGTTTTCTGAATGGATCTACTAAGCTCAATGCGAAAGATAACAGCACAGAAAATATTACAAAAAGAGAAGGTTAAACAATTAATAACAGAATAATAAGATTAAGTAGATTTTAGTGATAGTATTTATAATAATTTATAGTTGTTGCCGGTTTCATAATTTGTGGTTGCAACAGAACAATTTTGTGATATCCGAGTACAATGCTATCTACGATATAGACTATAACTTCACAATGATCTTTTCGCCACTTGCCCCAAATGTCTCCAAATATTTCAAGCCTTTATTAATTCCTTCTATCAAACCTTCATTAAATAGTTTGTAACGTACAGGATAAACTTTTCCTTCTTTCAAAAGTCTCGTTGTGTATTTAATAAGTTTTGTTCCAAACGTAATATCTTCATGGAATGATTTTATTGTAACATCCTGTATATCAATATCTGAAGAAATTTGTTTAGGTTGTGATACCAGAAAGGCAACCTTCTGTTTGAAATCATCAACCTTAACTTTTGGTTTATTTTGTTTCAAGGCTTTTAGAACTAGTTCTGAAGTTACGGATGAAACAGTATCTACAGCATGCGTTATTCCTTCAGACGAATTAAACCTTATATCTTCTAATATTTTTTCCGAATCCTGATGTCTATCAATAATAACATCAGCCCCAAGCGATTTTAAGTAGTCTTTATTCTTACTACTGGAAACTGTGATTACTCTATTACCTGATGCCACTATAAGCTGGATTAGATATAAACCAACTACACTTGAGCCACCCCATATTAGGATAGTATTTCCTCTTCTTCCGATCTCAAGATCTAAATTTTCACTCACTGTATCCGATTCATGATCTAAACTTAACAACTTGAAATTATTGAAAATCACAACTCCAGCAGTTACTAGACCCACCCCAAGTGTTGCAGCTTCAAGTAAATCAATCCCTGAAGGGATTTTCCAAACAAGTCTATAATCTGCTATGACATACTCTTGGAATGTGCTTGTTTTAATATCTCTGTAACTTGTACTGCAAATAAAAACATTATCTCCATTTTCCAACCCATTAACTCCTTCTGAAGTCTTTACGATAGTCCCAGAACCTTCTCGTCCATTTATCCAAGGAGTTGAATGAATTCCAAACCCATAACGGACACTTTTCCAATCAATAGGATTTAAACCTACCACCTTAACTTTTATTAATATTTCATTAGGTCTTAAGTCTGGTATTGGATAATTATTTTTAACAGTATAAGGGCCTTTTTTATTTTCTAGAATTAGAGCTCTTTGTACCGGACCATTATCAAAATCATCACTAAAGTTAAATTGATTTAATTCCTTGACTATTACAGAAGTTTGATCATCTTTAATGTTATTGTCGGACAGAAGGTGCGTCTTTATAATATTTTCTGTCATTGCTTCTGCAACTGGATTCTCTTCCTGTAGAAATAGTGAATTTTTGACGAAGACAATTAGTTGAGAAAATGCGATCAGGCTATAGAGTATAACAATATCCTTATATTTATCTGCTTTAGAAGAACCCTATTCATATATATATTTTAATAAATTGTAAATTGCTCCTTCTGATTTTGACTGCAGCCGCATACTTTCTCGAATAATAACTTTAATCAACTATCTTTCTTTTTTAAATGTCAATATATCAATACAATCACGCAATATTCCATTAATTTTAATACATTCACCAATAGCAATAATAATGTAGATTCTAGAATATAATAGTATACCTATTTTTTAGATGTGTACCATTATCGGTTGCAATTGCACATGAAATGGCGAAAATATCATACATTAATATGCATGATCTATCAGAGATTCCCAAAGCATCAATGCGCATCCTGTAAAACTACTACTTCTAATAGCGAGATAATGTTCATTCCAAAATTTTCAATCTTTATATCTCTAAGATTTTAAATATATTATTATTTGATATCTGATATTTATTTAACATCATAATTTATAAGTGAAATGAAGTTTGTAGCTTTCGGTTATAAGATTATGTCATATACGGATAAATCTTTAGTATTTGCAAAATTAAAATATTGATCCTCTACTGGATAATGAACAAATTTAAGTTTGTCGTGTAGTCTTAATGTTTAAGCTAAATAACTATATTATATCTATTATAAAGTTCACAATTTCCTGAGTATTTAATTATATCATTATAAAATTGTGCTCATAAGAAAATATTATCTCAATCATACAAATATTTTTAAAAGATGACATCTACTACGAAAACTTCACCAAAGAAACATCTTATCATTAATGCTTTCGCTATGGGATGTAGTGGTCTACAATGTCCTGGTCTTTGGAAACATCCAGATGATCATTCAAGAAATTATAAAGATATTGATTACTGGGTAGAATTGGCAAAGTTGCTAGAGAAAGGAAAATTTACTTCTGTATTTCTTGCTGATGTTCTAGGTAAGTGTTGACGTTGAACCATTAATTATTATGAATTTTTCATTTTCACATCCTCATTTTATATATATTTCCATTATAATGATACTAATATTTAAAATTTAAAGGTGGATACGATGTTTATAAAGGACCAGGAAATATTGTACCAGCTGCAGCGTCTGGGGCTCAGTGGCCAGTCAATGAACCCAGTGCGGTTATTTCTGCAATGGCTGCTGTTACAAAATCTTTATCTTTTGGTATTACTTTCAGTACTATTAGTGAACAGCCATATCATCTTGCTAGAAGAATTGCAACACTTGACCATTTAACAAAGGGAAGACTTGGTTGGAATATTGTTTCCTCATTTCAAGATAGTGCTGCAAGAAACTTATTGAATGGTAAACCCTTGCTGCAACACGATGAAAGATATGTTCAGGCAGATGAATTTGTAGATGTGGTATATAAGCTTCTACTATCATCTTGGAGTGATGATGCTGTAATTTTAGACAGAGAGAGAGGAATATTTACAGATCCATCAAAAATTAGAGAGATCAACCATGAAGGTAAATATTTTAATGTTCCTGGTCCTGCTATTACGGAGCCTTCCCCACAAAGATTGCCAGTTTTATTACAAGCTGGAACATCTAGTTCTGGTAAAGATTTTGGTGCTAAACATGCTGAGGTTATTTTTGTGATTGCTTTTTCACCAGAAGATTTAAGACCGAAAGTTGAGGCGATTAAAAAAATTGCCGTTGAAAAGTATGGAAGAGAAGAAGATGCAATTAAGTTTGTTGCATTGATTACAACTGTTATTGGAGAAACTGAAGATGCAGCAAAGGCAAAATTTGAAGATTACAAACAGTATGGAGATCTTGAAGGGGCCCAAGCACTCTTCGGTGGTTGGACTGGAATCGACTTAGCTAAATATGGAGAAGAAGAGCCATTAGCAAAAGTTTCCTCAAATGCTATGAGAGGTGCAGTTGAAAACTGGAGTAAAGCTGTTCCTGGACAAGGTGAATGGAATAGAGGTGTCATTGCTAACCAAATCACAATCGGTGGGTTTGGGCCAGTTGCTGTTGGGACCCCCAAATCCGTAGCAGATCAGCTTGAAAGATGGATTGATGTTGGAGGTATTGATGGTTTTAATTTTACTTATGCTGTTGCACCAAAAACATTTGAGGATATTGTAGAACTTTTACTTCCAGAATTAAGGGCAAGAGGTTTATCTTGGGGTGATTATGCCGTACCAGGTGGTACTTTTAGAGAAAATCTTACAGGAGTTGAAGGCCTAGAAGGAAGCTTTTTAAGACCTTCTCACCATGCACACAAATATAGATGGAAAGCTGGAGTTGACCGAGAATCCTTTGAAGAATCTTTATTGAATTGAAAATAAACACTATTTATATAAATTTATATACCAGCTAGTGCACTAGTTGCCATCAAGTATATTTTAAATATAATATGATTATGATTCAAATATCTATTTAACAAATGAGATACCACATTTTATTATTCCTTTGATAGATGAACACTCGTCTTATATTGTTAACTAAAAAAAGACTATTGCTATTAAAGCTACCATGTGCATTAAAATTTCTTCATTATAAACATTATGAATATTAAAGCTAGCTAAAGCAATCTGCAGCCGCAATTAGCATCTTCAAGCAATACGCCAGCTTCTTGTGTAGAAATTGAAATGTATATATCAGCAGGTTTATGGCAAAAGAATATATTATGTTGAATTCTGATAGGCCAAGGTCTAACTGCATTATGCATATATAAATACACTGTGTAACGGCGAGCCTGGAAAAAACAAAATCAGGCAGGGACAACACATTGTACGAATTCCTATAAGATCTTATATGATGCAATATCAATAATTATTTTACAATTCAGATGAAAATTGGACTAACCATTGACTTCCATTTTCATATCAAAACCGCACGATGATTTAAGCAAATAATATGCATGTTTTTAAAAGTGTTTTGTACGGCGAGATCTGGAAAAACAAAATCATGCAGGGACACATTGTACGAGTTCGTATAAGTTTCCTATATGATGCAATATCAAAAAATATTTTACAATTGAGATGAGAATTGGAATAACCGTAGAGATCAATTCAAATTCAAAAAAACATGTTCTCTTTATAAACATGGTATTACCTCAATAATGGCATATATTTTGTCAGAATTGGTTACTTATTATAACTCTTTAAATTTATTAAGCCTATAATTAATTAGATAAATGAATAATTCATCTATAACTACAGTTGAAGGAGTACCCTTTATATTGTCTCAAGGAGCCGGGTATGGCGTACTTATCGGTGTTGCAGCCGTATTTGCAATTGCAATGATAGGTATAACAAAAGCAATGGATAAGTATTTAAATGAAAATTCACAATCCACTGAAATGTTTATGGTTGCAAACAGAACAGTAGGAATAGGTCTTACAGCTTCCGCTGTTTTCTCCTCTTGGATGTGGGCTATGGAATATTTATGGAGTGTCACAATGGTATATAATTATGGAATAGCAAGCGCTTATTGGTTTGCTGCTGGTCAATCACTTCATATTGGTGTAATGGCAGTTGTAGGAATAGAGTCTAAAAAGAAAATACCAAACGGACATACTTGTTTAGAAATTATAAGGTTGAGATATGGTAAACCAGGACACATATTATATCTATTTCTATGTCTCGTCAACAATTTGTTATCTTGTTCTTCAATGATTCTAGCTACAGCAGGTGCTATAACAGCTCTAACCAATATGCATATTGTGGCAGCCACAATGTTGATTCCTTTCGGTGTCATATTATATACAGCAGTTGGTGGCTTAAAAAGTACTTTCTTGACTGATTTTGTTCATACTTTCGTTGCAGTTATTTTATTATGCTATTTCTCAACAGCTGTTCTGGCATCCGATAAGATTAATGGTATATCTGGATTATATGACCTTGTTATGAAGCATGATGGAGATCGATATATCGATGGGAATTATCAAGGTTCAGTCATGACTTTTAAGTCTAAAGGAGCTATTATTTTTGGAATCATTCATTCTGTTGGAGATTTTGGATTAACAGTAATGGATTCTTCATTTTGGCAAAAAACATTTTCTGCTAGTACCAAAGCCACTGTTCCTGGTTATATTATTGGTGCTGTGTGTATTTTTGCAGTTGTTTGGCCTCTTGGTACTGTATGTGGTTTGGCATCAGTTGTAGTGGAGGATCTTCCAATTTTTCCAACTTACCCAAGAAGAATGACTGCTTCTGAGATTTCAAGTGGGAAGGTTCTTCCTTACACTTTAAAGGCTTTATTAGGAAACGGTGCTTGTGGTGGACTGCTTCTTGCCCTTTTTCTGGCTTGTACCTCAACTGTAAGTGCTCAAATGATTTCTGTTAGTAGTATCATGTCCTTCGATATATATAGAACTTATATCAAGCCAGAGGCCAATAATAAGCAATTGATTGCTGTGTCACATTTTGGAGTGGTTTTTTTCGGTATTTTTTGTGCGGGGTTTTCTGTAATGTTACATTATGTTGGTGTTGATATGACTTGGATGGGATACTTTTATTCTATGTTGAATTGTCCTGGAGTTGTGCCACTTATTTTGGCAATCACATGGGATGGACAAACAGATGCTGCAGCAATAATATCACCCATCGTGGGTTTGGTGGGAGGGCTTGCAACATGGTTAGGAACAGCCTATGCGTTTTATGGGGAAATATCAGTCAAATCAACTGGAGAACAATTACCATGTTTATATGGTGGATTGGTAACAATACTTGTACCAGCTATACTAACTTTCACAATAAGTTTTATTAAGCCAAGTAAATTTGACTGGTCAAAGTTGAAAGAAGCAAAACTTGTCAAAAAAGAAGAAGATAAAACTGATAGCCAGACAGACTCCGCTGTATCTAATGAAATATCTGAAAAAGAAAGGAAAGAAGTAAGCGCCGGAAAGACCAGTGAATACACTAGAACTGTGGATTCTGATGAAGATGGAAATTCTAAAGATCGAAGCAATATTGATATCAGTTCTGATTTATCCGAAGAAGAAGAAGAATTAAAAATAATCAATTATTGGATAAAAATAGCATATGGATTTACTATTTTTGTTCTTTTATTGACATGGGTTGTATGGCCATTACCTTTGTATAGAAATTGGATTTGGAACAAGGCCTTTTTCCAGGGTTGGGTTACTGTTGCTATCTTTTGGATATATATGACATTTATAGCTGTGGGGCTTTACCCACTTTGGGATGGTCGACATTCACTGGCAAAAGTTATAAAAGGGATATATGGTTCATTGGTGCGACGATAGTAATTCCAAATAATAGACCTATAAACTTTATGTAATGATGATAGTATTTATTTTAGAATTCAAAAAGATATATGATATAAATTAATGAATTGGGACTTAAACTATACACTAAAGTTCGATTAATAATGATGTATTAAATGATGATAAATGTAAGTTAGAGTAAATTTATAACGTATAGGGATAGGTATCAAAGATTCGAGTCCGCCAATGATACCCTACCAGTCGAGTAAATATAAACTACATATTCCGGAAGTTTAGTAGAATTTTCATCCGGGTATGAATTTTCAATTTATGGTATTTTTATTAATCAGGGAGATGGAATCCGATTCTTGTTAAGGAAGCTGACAATCTAAATTCAGATTAGTGATTGATTATCGACCATTAAATTTTAATGGTCAACAACTGTTGATGGAGCTTATACAAAACTTAAATAGGCTACCACCTATACTTCACAAGATTATTTATTAATCATGATATCTTATGACACTCCTTTTTTAGAAATGAATATATGTTTCAATTTAAGAATTAGCTAACAGATTTATGTAGAATATATCGAGTTTTCTATCTTTTTAAAGCTATATTATTTAATTAGAAGGTTGAGGTTTATTCATTTGATTCTGAGATATGAATATTTTCTAATTTATGTTGTATTTATAACATCTAATTTTTTTTTTTGGTAAGGTAAGGTAAGGTGATGAATGCTGGGATTGGTGCATAATTCAACTTACCACAGAGTTTCTTCTGGTAGGGATCATTATAGAGATGTTCCTTAAACGTTATTCTTAACATTTTTAACATATCGTTTATCCCACTATGTATTAAGTTGAACGAACACCCCTGAGATGATAGATTCATTGATGACAATCAAGTCATACTTGAATTTATTTGTGCTAACTTATTTCCATGCTTCTTAGAGTTATGAATTGTTGAGCAAGCATTGTCGTATGGTTTTTAACTGAAAATTATTTGATCCCCTCGCAGTTTGAGTTTCTTAGAACAGATTTCAATTCAATGTAATTAGTTACGATTAGCAATAGTTAGTTTAATTATGTTTGTTTGGGGTTTGCCATACTGTATTTCTAATGAGATGTGGGACAAGAAAATTAAATCGTTGTGTTGAAGAAAAAGTCACGCTGCAATTTAATTATTATTATTGTTATTACGGATATGAAGGTTTAAGTTCATGAAACGATTATTTTTAATGTTAAAAGACTTTAAAATATGTATATTAGATTATAAAAAATTATCATCGATTAAATCTTGCAGCACCCCAAGGACTAGAATTTTGAATGATAAAATTTCCCAAATTTAAATTTACTCCATTAAGTGGTGTTGATCTATTGCCATTTTGGCTCAAAATTGATTTTGGACTTGGTGTAAAACCATGAAGATAATCACATAAGTGAAATGCTTGGGGTGTTGATGGTGTCAAACCTCCATTTGTAAATTTTGTATTTGGTGTTTTTAATGATGATGGTGATGAAAAAATATTATTACTAAATATATTATTATTATTGTTTTGATTATAATTGTTATTATTTGGGATATTGATTGTATTACTAAATATTGAACTAAAAGCTTTCATTTGCGGTGGTGTTCTAAATGAATTTGAATATGATCTCGAATGAGAATTTGAACCTTCTTCTACTCCAATATTTGAATCATTTAATTTATTATTAGGTAATAATGGATTTAGACCAGGTGTTCGAATATCCGGAATTGGTTGTACTACTGTTGGTGAAGCTGCCAAATACATTAATAAATCAACTCCTTCATCTCCATTGTTTCCCTTTAGGAGGCTATTTTTGGGTGTTTGAAAGACATCAGTAATAGATGGACCTTCATTTCCCTGAAGTTGGGTTGGAGTTTTCGACTCACTTGAACGTGCATTACGAACTTTTGGCGGTGATGGTGTCCTTGGTGGATTCACATCAAATGTACCATTTCCATATTTATCAAATTTGGTGGGAAATTGGGCTCTTCCTCGTGGTTGAGAACGTGATACCTGCCGAGTTCGATTTTCTATAAGCTTAATGTTTTCTGTTTCATTTAAATTTCTAGGCAAAACAGGAAAATTTGAAACTGAAGCAAGAGAATTTGAAGCTTGAGGGACAGGAGAAGTTACCAATTTCTTATTAATATTTGGAAATTTCAATTCATTAAAACGAATAGGTGACCTTGAAATTTTAAAATCATTACTTGTTGTTGAATATGGTGTTATTAAATGTTGTGAATTTGAAGATGAAATACTTGAACCAGTTATTGATGATAAACCTTGTTGACTATAATTTGATGATATTGAACCATATCTTCTAACTTGTTTTTGAGGAGTTTCAAATAATATACTCGGATCACCATGAAGAGAATGTTTAGCATTTACAACTGTTGGATGGGAATTAAATGGATCATTTAATGTTCTAAAATCATGAACCGTTGAAGATGTGGTTTTATATGATATAGAGGCTTGTCGTCTATATAATCCATTTTGTGATTGACGATAACTAGTTTCATCTTGTTCAGGATACTCGTTAATGTTATCATTAATTATGATTTTTGCTGATCCATCACCATCATCACTAATAGTTAATCTACCACTTAAAGTACGAGCTCTTTTTCTAGATGTTAAATCTCCGGAAGTGGTTCCAGGTATTAGTGACTTATGACGAATAGGTGTACTTGTCTTAATATCAGTACCACTTGATTTCGGCATGAATGGATGATGGAAATGTAAAGGGCTCATATGCATGTTACTGTCATTAGTAGACCCATTTGAAATTAAGGATGTATCAAAATCTTTCTCCTCATCCGTTAAATTTGTATCCACTCTAAATCGATTAGGACTATTGTTCACAATATGTTGAAAGCTTTGACTTGGTTGTAATTGATTATGAGAATTTAAATCTTCATTTAAATTCGAACTAGATAAGTGATGTTGCTTCGCATTATAAGATTTCACTAGTGGGTAAGCATTTCTATTTGGTGAAATTCTATTTGACCTGTATTTTTGAAATACAAGTCTTTTTGGTGATTCGTTTGATGCAGGAGCTAACATATCTTTATGAATTGAATTTTTAATCATATGTTGGGATAAATCATTATTGGGTGGTGATGTTTTTACATGTCCTTGATTTACATTTAAATTCGAAGGAGAACTTGAATGTGAAATAATTGCATGAGGTGATCCTAAAATACCTTTTTCTTTTATCTCGCCCTTATCCCGGAATGACATTGTTGCCATTGTAAGTCTAAGCTTCGATTGCAACTGCCTAGTAAGCTAATAATTAAAATAAAAATCAAATGTTAATAAATGTAATTATTTCAAACAAACATGTGTAAATCATGCATGTAGTAACTGTAGGGCTACTTACTTTTGAAATTTCAACACGTCTTAAAACTTTTCTACTTGCAATGGTTTCGGCATCATCTGTAATCTCATTACAATTTGGCTCAGGGTATTTACTGAAAATATTGTTTTTAGACTCCGGGGTGGTTAAAATGTTGTATCCACTATCATGGACACCATTTACATCATTAGAGTAGCTATAATTATCATCAAATACAGGCTGAATCTGTGGTTGGTGTTGCTGATGTTGTTGAAATTGATGATATTGTTGTATAACGTGAGGTTGCTGTGAATTTAAATCTTCTATGTACTCTGAATTGAAGGAAGCATCGTATAATAACTTATGCTGATTGCTTAATTCTTCCAAGTTAACGTGTTTTGAACCGTTTCCATGTCGTCCAATTGTTATTTTATTAGGACCTAAATGTTGATCAAACTGAGCCCTATAGTATAACAAGTTTTGGTTATCCATAGGGCTATTTTCTTTGTCATAATTAAAGTTGTCCTGTTGCATTTGGATCATAAAATATTTGGAGTGAGGAAATTATGACAAGTAATATTATGAGAAATGATAAAGAGAAAGAGAAAGAAGAAAGAAGAAAGAAGAAAGAAGAAAGAAGATAAAAATCAAGAAAATTTGTGATAGATATCAATTAAATTATCAGTTTTCCTTCTTAATCATGCTTGTAATTAAACCATTTAAAAATAAATTAAACATTAAAACATATAAAAGCATATATGCTATTAGAATCCAAACTTGGAATCTAACCTACTTAGAATTGCAGTAAATAACAATGAAAGGACAACCATCTCATTTGGAAATTTTCCTAAAACGGAAACCGTATTCACTCCTTCCTGAGCATCTAACAGGAGCGAATGATCCTTTAGTCCAACAACAATTTCATATATACCATGATACACGGTCTTAAATTTCAGTTATAACTAGTAAATTAGGCTTTTTTTGGTTAAGCAAGCATAACCCTAACGCGTTTAGATCTTATGGTTTAACCAATATTTTCCTTACATTAAAAACCAACTTGTGTTCTCTATGTTGAAGATCTCTGCAATAAATCCACACAGACTTAAACTGATATATATATACTATACGCCTATATTAGCTGTTATATATTTGTATTTCTAAACTACATTAATACTGCTATTCAAATGCAGTATAAGGTTATCCGTTATGAGCGCAGAAGGGACGCTTCGTAAACCATATTAGGAAATATAAACGCGACTTTGCATGCATATCAAAATTAAATTAAAAAAATATAAGATTAAAGAATCCTTCAAGCAAATAAGATTAATTAATATCCAGCTAAACTGGCAAGTTAATCGAAACCTATAGGCATATATCTTTATCAGAAGTTTTATTACTAACCACTGTAACCAGGCCATATATGCATCTTTATTTTTCCAGATTAAAGATTTTTGGTTGTCATTGTCATCCTTAAATTTAAAGTTGAAGATAAATCGGGAAATAATATTTTTAAGATTGCTTAATGAGTTTAAGTGATTAAATCATTTTATGATTGCATTTGTATGTCATATCTATAGCTATAGCTATAGCGTAACTTCATTATTCATAACCTGTAAAGCTGTCTGAGTGATTTCAAGCCTCATATATATGTATAAGTGCAATGCTTGTGATTACGGAATTCGATCGAGCTCCTTCATATTATCATATGAGTATGATTCTATAAGATAATTTCAGGTTGAAGATCATAAGTAATTGATCGTCAAGCTTAAAATTGACATAAATATGCTGTAGTAATAACAGGTTATATGGCTATATGTTTATAAGCTTATACCGCGGGGTAAACTATATTGGCATACTCATAACCCTTTGAAATAGTATAAGATTGTAAGGATATAGCGTATGTGTCTCATTGCATGAGAACTGGACAGAACGGCCATATATGGTATATATGATTAATTGTACAAAATAGCTAGATTTCCCATATATAGCTATAGTTCCACAAAAAACAAAATACAATTACTTAAATCGATCAAACAACAATCCAATCTACCAATCTACTATAGAAGTACTAAGCCTATATTTTAACAAGTTGAACCATATTAATGTAACATACTTATAATGAAATTTCATACTCAGATCGCCAATTACAAATTATAAATTTACTAATTGGGTTCAAAGCTTAGTCTGTATTATCAAATAATTATATATATTATTTGCAAGATTTTTATTAGATGTATAGTACAAATTATAAACATCTATGAATTAGATACAGTGTTTGTTATAAATATGCTCAAAAATATGCTAGTTGAAAAAAAGCCTTAAGAGGTTCGACAAATAAGTCGTTAATAATGGGCCATCTATGTATATTCGTTAAAAGTTCATCGAGGGAACTATATTTGTACGTATAAGCTTATATTATATTTAAATTCGAAAATGGCATTTGTTGTTGCAATTTTTACCAGTAAAATTGTTTTAATCAATAACGATATCGATGTCGAATTTACCTATATTTAAATGCATTTATAATAATACACTGCCTGTATACCGTTATAATAATCTGTTCTTTAATGATTTAGTGTGTGGACTTGAAATGTCCATATAAAATTCACTATTTGGGGATAATCAATCAGCTTTAGATTTGATTTTGCTCTTCATCTCACTTTTTAAATAGGACAGCATTTTAAAGGTCATTATTTCCAGTTTACTCAAACTATGCTTAGAACCATATTTGACTAAGGTATGTGGTGAGATACAAGCATATTTCTGTTGCACATCATTTACTACTACTGTAAGTATGAGAGCTATAACTAGATGTGTTTTATACTCATTCGTATCACATGGAATCCATTAAGTGTGAAGTAGATGATATTGGAAAGCCGTCATACATATCAGCAGTAGTGACAACTTGATTTAAATCGTTAACAATTAATATTGTATCAACTCTACCTTCTTGATAATAACCTTGCTGGTTCCATTATTCCGTTAAAAGTTAAGGTGATATTCCTATAATTAGAATTACCTAGGCCTTTCATTTTACGTAACTCTGTTTTCGCAGATTCTGTGGTTTAATTTCGTTCACTACAATGACTACATTTTCCATTCTTTCTAGAACCCTTAATATTGTTGTTAGAACCAGCACAATAGTAGAATGTCCATGTCTATTTTCCCCTTGTGTTTATAGCTAAAGCCATTAAACCCGGTGAATAATTTGAGGTAGATATAGAATTCTCAAGATTATCCATTTTCACACATTTTCACCTTAATTTTCTTCATTTATGAGGTATTTACCATAATAATGATCCGTAAATATACGATGCAAACATTTTATTTTAAAAACTTAAGATTATAAATAGAAGTCTTATAATTCAGCTTTTCATGAATTCGAATTATAAAGCAGCCACGTTTATTATACCAAACTATTCTATTATTTATGCATAGGACTCTCTGAGTCTAAAGTTTAATCGTTCTACACTATATATAATACATACCCCAAATATAATTAATCATCATATGCATATATACATTGCAATAATAATTGTGGAGTGCCCAAGAATGCCATCCAACAATCGATATCTTTATTTATGAATCCCATATATTCATATATGCTTTCATAAGATTGGCGCCATGGGTGGAAAATGAAATATATATATATATATATGGAAAAAACTTAAGTGGATCCAAAGATAGAGCTAGATTTAGAAGTTATGAAGTTGGATCAAAAATCCGATGCCTTAAGCTTTCGATAACTACTAGTATTTAATTATAATTGACAATTGCAAGAGGCATCACTGAGCCACAATAAACGTCTATAGTTCGAAGTGAATATACCGCTTACGTTAATTATGGCCTTTTCAATGAGTATAGATAAACATCTATTAGTATAATTATCTAATTTCTAGTAAAAGGAGGAACCGGAAGTTGTGAATAAGATACTAACATATAAGTTAAGCACATAATACTCATTTATATAGATATATATAGCTTAGTATAATCAGAGATTATAATATAAATGAAGTTTCGTTCAGTACGTTAACTGTGGATTTGTGTCAAGTCATTTCTTTTTCACAAGCCTTTTGTATACAAATCATATCTATATATAACTTATATAATTATAGCTCTTATACAGATACCAGCACGGTAGTATCTTTTCAGTTACCAGGGTTTAAGACATATTCTTCTTCTTGTTATTGTAAGTCATAGCTATATACATGTATAGTCCTATAAAATAGCTACTGTGAAGAATATTTGCGATATAAATAATCAGTAGGCCAATAATATATCATACTAATTATAATAATATGCAGTAGAACCAAGTTCAAACTTGGCTTTAGGTTTTATTTGTTATAATTAGGTAGGTCTTCCGAATTTTACACCCTTTTCCTTAAAATTTCCTCGACACCAGGTGTGTCCTTCAATTCTTTACAAATCCTTTCTTCTGTTGTGTAGTTTCCATCTTGCTATATACAGTATATATCATGGTCAACTATTCAATAACATTACTCACATTTATTTTGGCAGGGGCAGATCTTCTGACCACAGCAACGCCTATTGGTTTACAATCTCTTTATGGAAGAGAATTATCATTACTGAACGTAAAAAAGGCTAATTATAGAGAAACAATAACAGCTGATATAGACAACATAGTTTCAGGTGAGAACCACCTAACAACATTTTATCTTCAGGTTCAAGATGGTGTCATCTCAAAGGGTTTTGCTGCCACACAAACTTTAACTAAACCGATTGAAACAAGGCTTAGTATAACAAGCAATTTGGCAGATAAATACAAAAAACATGAAACATCCAACCCGATAAATTCAGCAATTGAAACTGGCTTAACGGCTATTAGTAAAACTGATTCAACTTTCTCGAGCTCTAAGACAAAAGGTCTCGTAAACTTAGATTTAGAAACAATTGGAAGCAAATCTAAATCTTCTAGTATTTATACATATTCAAGTGTGGATAAGACTGTAAAAATAATGGCAACTTCAAATCATGCCTATCCTGAAAAATATACAACGAATAATATCGGTAGTACACTCAGTAGTCACAGCTTTGAGACTATTATGCCAACATTTGTTTTGGAGTATCTTGAAGTGGAAGAAGAAGATAATTTTGATGTTGCATGGAATTCAAAAATGTACTCTTATTCAGAATATTCATATTATCCCAAGAATGATAATGAAGGAACATCTGATGATATTGACAGTACTATAGATAGTTTAAGTACTTCTAGTATAGATAAGCCTCTTACTTCAAAATCAACAACCGCACCTGAACAACCAAAGAAACTATTAAACCTCAGGAGATTTAATCCTGAAGAATATGCAGAAACTACCAGCACAACTGTAGTATCTTCATTTTCAACATTAGTTATTAAAAGGCTTACTGAAACAGAATCGATGGCTACTAAAGTGAATCCCTATGGACCATTTTATCCCGCTGTTACTACAACAACTGCAATCGACGATGGTACTTCTAAATCTTCGGATATTAGCTATACATATAAACCAACTTCTTTTTCTACATTAAATCTTTATGGTTATGCATATGATAATGGAATCAAAACTTTAGCTACTACTAGATCATCAATATCAAAATCCAAAGAAGAAACTTCAGTACAGATTCCAACACAGTTAAAATTAAGACCATTATATAATTAACTAAATTGTTAAAGACAAATATTATAGGTTTAGACTTAAGCTTGGGAACCAGGTATTCATGATCATGATAATATGTAATAATATACCTTTTTATATATATGCATTTTTAAATCTAGTGGTTAAATTTAAGAAAAAAATTTATACAGCTAATTAATTGGTTGTACTGTTTAACAATGTGAAATAAACTACGAACCCGTGTTAGATACAGCTTTTCCAAAATAATTACCCAATTTAATTGAACCAATCTACACGTGAGTAGATCCTATCGTACACGTGCCATATCACGTGAATCACATACAAAGCTTAAGCTTAAAATTTTCTTGCGATTTCACTTAATATCGATCATCTTTAGTGAGACTACATATTCGCCCATGATGCATAAATGTTAGATCACTTATGCACCAACTATAAATGTGACCAAGTTGAAGAGAGACTAAATAATCCAAGAAGTGGCCGAATAGTTGGTGCATAAGTGATCTAACATTTATGCATCATGGGCGAATATGTAGTCTCACTAAAGATGATCGATATTAAATGGAATCACTGTATCCATATTGAATACAACCTGGACAGCAGGCCACTCATCGCATAAAATTTTTGTCCTCGAAAGCGTTCATGAAGACCAAAATTTGGGGGACGAGCAGCTCGTTTCAGTTCGTACTCGGTTCGCATGCTCGTATTTCTGAAATTTAATCTGCTCGGTTCGTTGCTCGTCAATGGCTCCTGCTCAGCCTCGTTTGCTCGGCGAATGCGCAGTGTACATCATTCCTCTTCTTTTGATATATCTCTATCCGATCGTACCCCGCATAATTATGTAACAACTCATTCCTACATATGCCGTATACTTATTTATATTTTCCACAATGATTGTCCAGGCTTATGCAAGCAACCATATGTGGTAATTACTTCTGTATTATTCTTTCTTAATCTTGGAATATATTTAAAATTTTTATTATGATGTTTTTACATACTATAATTGATAGATTACTATGCATATGGGAAAATTAGCATATCTCACTCGAACGTATACAATTCTTGATATCGAAAATTCTAATAAATAGATTACTATGCATGCATAGTTATTACCCTAATTAAGTTTAGACATAACACTCTGCTACTCTTAGCGCTTCTTATTTTTATTCTGATTTATTAGTTAGTCTATTCTGCTCAGTTACAGAGTAAGCTCACTTCTTAAATCTTCCAATTAAAACTATTAGCCTTAAGCTTTCTGGAAGCACTCGTTTTCAGATCATTATTCCTACCATCGGCGATGCCACTTCGGAATTGAAACTTGAATTAACACATTGAACACTGGATGTTCAGATAATGCCAAAACTTTTCCCATTATCTCCTTAGCAGTAACCGTTTAGTACTATCTCTATATGTTTCAACTAAATGATGCGGCTCTGGCTTGATTGCTGATGTATCACATTTATTTATGACAACAATTCCAAGTACAAATTCAAATGTTATTAGAACCAAAGTTCTTCATGTTCCTCAAACACGTCTTCGAGTCAAATTTGAAAACAATACAGCTACTGCTACAGTTATTCAATGTTTTTGCCATTGAAAAATATTTCTTCAACTGGGACTCGGTTTCAATTTCAAGAAATTACAAACAACGTTAGTGATCTACTTCGTATTGTACAGTTGTGCCATTGTTATGAGAATGAAATGACTTTTATGTAATAATTAATCGAGTCATTTTATAATGTCTCATTAACTACATATCTTAGTTCAGTTTTTAATGGATTTGGAGTAGTTACAACTTCTGAATGTGTACCTTCTTCTACCAATACTATAAGTTATAAATTTTTAGAAAAAAAGAGTTAGTAGAATGATAACCTTATAAGGTATATAACACACAGTTAAAATTTAAAATTCCTTACTGAATCTTTATCTTCTTGTATTAAAGTGCCCGTTGGAACCAGTTACATCTTTGTAATTGATCAGAAAGTCTCACTAACTATCGTAGTTTGGTTTATATTTAATGCTTGAAACAGTGCCTTTTGCATTGTGTTTAAATTTATTAAATATATTGCTAACAAATTTTTCTCAATAAAGGCAAAGCCCTACATGTTTAAGTTATGGCGATCACATAAGTTATACATATCTATTCGAAATCTGCCACTTTGATATATGAATTCGAAGGTTACCCTGATCCCGTAGTTTATAATTGTCAAAATTGGTATACAATTATACCCACAGTCCCAACATATCGTAATATTTATACCATATATATATCTTATATATTAATAAAGTTAACTCAATTGCAATATTAGATGACCCTTAAGCTCAATGTGTACCTTGAGCTTACTGATGATGAATTATTACAGTGAGATAGTTTCGGATTATGCATATATAGTGTAGGGATTTATCAGATCATATTTAGGCCTATATAAGCCTCAAGTTTTTCCTTTTTTCAAATAAGTAATCATTCATAAGACTTAAAATGCAATTATCCTCTTCAAATCTACTCAAAATTTATATTGGGTTCATATACTCTTCTCTTACCAAGGTCGTCGCAGAGGCGGATCCTGCCTTTACATCCGCTAGTGTTGAAACAGTTGTTGTTACAGCCGATATTGTTACTCAAACACTTAATGCCAATCAAGCTGGTTCGGATGTTATTTTTACAACATTGATTACATCTACTATTGGATCCACAAGCTCTATCACCGAAACAGCTGCTGAAACCACTGAATTCGCTGCAATAGGTGGAAATAATAAAGCTGTGGCTATTAAGACTGTTACTATTGTTGTTGGTAAATAAATTTAAATATTGAATAGAAAAAATGAAAGACTATTTTTTTTCCCAATTAATAAAACGTTGATATTTTAACAATACATAAAACTATTAATTTAAAAAGAGACTATATATAATCTTGTTTCTTTTCCATCTATTTACAAACCTTTTATATTTTTGATCGAGAAGTAATAGTAGCTGTAAACTTAATAATTGAAAGATTTTTAAAATTTTGTAGCTAAAAGATCTCTAATAACCTTTATATGATTTCCAGCAATGATGATTCTCTTTGATTCTTGTCTGATTTTTATTTTATCTTCTCTGATATAAGGAAGTGCTTTTAATAAATCTTTTTTCAATACCTGTATAGAAAAGTAGAATGTTAGTTTGGTTGATCAGATCAGAAAATAACAAAAGAAATAACATTACATACCCTAACATCACCTTCAACTCTTCTAATTTCTGTTAAATCTGCACCACTTTTAATATCATGATAAACAGGTATTTTATTATTTGAAGTTCTTCGTATGAAATAAGTCTTATCTCCAAACCCATTACCAACAAGTTGGGATGGTTTCACTTGTTCGATTGGAGTAAATAAATTTATAGTTCGTTTTCTAAATCTTTTTGGTGGTTGTAAACTTGTTTTTGTTGGTTCTTCCGTTTGTGTTTTTTCATTAATGGTACTTTGAAATCTTACTGAAGATTTCAATAATAATGAAATTTTTGTGATAGATGGAATAGACCTTCGAGCAACTAATAAATGGAGACTCATTTTTTATTTTTCTTCCTGTTATGTGTTTAAATGGATTTATCAGCTTTATGATTTTTATGATTCATTTCAATTGGTGGTGGAAAACTTATAAAACGTGCTGTAATTTACACTTATGTTGTCTCGTATCTAGGTAAACCTCAACACTAACGTTTATTACAATCTAGTCTATTTATTAAAATTTAGAGTAGTTTATATTATAAAAGTTATCAAAAAGTACAAAATCAAGCTTTATGTGCTTCAAAATCGTTCTTAGGCTATAATCCGAGTATGAAAATTAGTTTTATTGTAAAAAATTCAGCAAGAATAATCAAAAAACTTACATCTTTAAAAGCATTTGCAATATATTTTGTATGTGAACCTCTCGCAAATATTCTTTCTCCATCTCCATTGAAGAAATCAATATGGGTGAAAGCCATTGTTCTTCCTAATTTTGGTACAGTACATTCCTAAATGTAAAATAAAAGTGAAGTGTCAGTTTATATTCTTTGACATTGTGAGTATAGATTTCATTTCTTACTATTAGAATTTTATCGCCGATTTTCCCACCACTTGATAAGTATTGAATACTAATGTCGGTACTAACTCCAGTGCTATAAAATCCTCTTGATGCAACGGCCAAGGAACCTCCCAAATCAACTTCAAATTAAGACTCATGTTAAACACAGTCCAATTATTCCAACAAAATACACTGAACATACCAATTGAAGCGATAGTTCCACCATGTAATATTTGTAATCGGTTCTTTTATAGTTAGATGTGTAACTAGTTAATTCTATTGGATTAAATAATAGTTACTTACTGTATGTTTTTGTTCAACAGTAAGTCCTAAACTGACCTTCCCCGGAACAGCATCAATAACTTGTAACTATTATAAAAATATATATTATAATTAGAAATTGACATGTTATGTTTAATATTGCTAAAAGGTGGAGTATTTACGTTATTAATAAGAGTAGGTTCCATTCCACTACACTTTAAAAAATCTTTCCAGACCTATAAATATAATTAGTTAAAACAATATAAAAATCAAGATAAATATTCAAAAGACATACGGATTGAACAAATAGTTTAGTAGCCATTTTCTTGTTGTCTAATTGTTTGTAAAATAAATAAGCAAATAATTATATAAAGAGCAAATAATATCCTTGCGGATCTTTACCCGGCTTATCGAACTTTATATTTTAATTTGAAAAATTATAGGAAAATTTAATTTGGTCAGACATAAATATAACCAAAAATCAAATAAAATGGCTACAGTTATCCCACCACCTTCAAAGAAGCAGAGAAGACTAGCTCAGGCTCCAAGAGATGCTGATGTCATACCAGAAGACTTACCTAGCGTACTAGTTAAATTTCAAGCCTCGGATACTGGTGAATTTATTGGCGGTAATGTAAGAGTACCAGGAGGTAGTTCTGAAAAATTCTTGGAAGAACTTTTAAATCGATTTAGTGAAAATTCAGATGATCCAGTTCCATATACCTTTTCCGTTATTAAAAAGACAACGGATAAAAATAATAAAGAAATTGAAGAATTAATTGATCTAAAAGATAATTTATATACTGCAATTTTAAAACCAGGACATAAAACAACTGAAGATTTATTAACTCTGGTTTATACCCCAAGGGCTGTATTTAAAGTACGATCCGTTAATAGATCTTCAGCCGCAATAAATGGACATGGTAGTACGATACTGGCTGCTCAATTTGCTCCAAATACAAGCTCAAGATTAGTTACTGGATCGGGTGATTCAACTGCAAGAATATGGGATTGTGATACTTCAACTCCATTAGCAACCTTAACTGGTCATACAGATTGGGTACTATGTGTAAGCTGGTCTCCAGACGGAGAAACTATTGCAACTGGTAGTATGGATGGTACCGTGAGATTATGGAATGGTAAAGATGGTAAACCAATTGGTGATGCTTTAAGAGGTCATAGTAAATTTATATCTTCTTTATCTTGGGAACCATATCATTCGGTTAAAGAAGGAGAAAAATCAAGATTAGCTTCATCATCAAAAGATAGTACGATAAAAATTTGGGATGTTGTTAGTAGAAATCAAATTTTCACTTTAAGTGGGCATACATCAACTGTTTCATGTGTTAAATGGGGTGGTATGAATACAATTTTTTCAACTTCTCATGATAAAACAATTAAAATCTGGTCTGCAAAAGATGGTAGATGTTTACAAACTTTAAAAGCACATGCCCATTGGGTTAATCATATATCATTATCAACTGATTATGCATTAAGAATTGGACCATTTGATCATACTGGTACAAAACCAAAAACACCAAGGGAAGCACATGAGTTGGCAAAGAAAAATTTCGAGAAACTTGCAACAATTGGTGGAAAAATTGTTGAAAAAGCTGTCACTGCATCAGATGATTTTACAATGTATTTATGGGAACCATATAAATCATCAAAACCAGTTTGTAGAATGGTTGGTCATCAAAAACTAGTTAATCATGTTATATTTTCACCAGATGGTAGATATATTGCCTCGGCATCTTTTGACAATTCAATTAAATTATGGGATGGTAGAGATGGTAAATTTTTATCAACATTTAGAGGTCATGTTGCATCAGTTTATCAATGTTCCTGGTCAAGTGATTCAAGATTATTAGTTAGTTGTTCAAAAGATACTACGTTAAAAGTTTGGGATGTTAGGACAAGAAAACTATCAATTGATTTACCTGGACATCAAGATGAAGTTTATGCTGTTGATTGGAGTGTTGATGGTAATAAGGTTGCTTCTGGTGGGAAGGATAAACAAGTTAGATTATGGGCTTCATGATCATATAACTTGTAATTTATATATTATTAATCTACAATTAATTTCAAATTTAAATTAAATTTATTACATGTAAAAAATTTGAACCGTAGCAATTGCAATTGTCCCCTAATGTTTATTATAAACCGTCATAAATTATACAGAAAGACAAAATTTCATAATTATAAATCATGCCGTAAATTAATTATTAAGGAAAAAAGAAAAAAGGAAAACCAATTAAATTAAAACGAACAAAAAAGTAAAACTCAAAAGTCAGATCAAAAAAGTCAATAAATAATTAACAAAATCAAAAAAATCAAAAAACATATGTATATATAAAATATAGTTCACTAATTATAATGATAATGAACCGCTAATGTCTGTGCTCGAACTACCACTTTCAAAATTGCCAAATGCTTCCAATCTAATTTCTGTCATCCAAGGATCTTCTAACAATTCGACTGCCGTTAACCTTTTACTTGGATCATGTTCCAAACATTTACTTAAAAAATTTATACCTGGTTTAGATAATTGATCGGGAGTTGGAAATTGTGGTAAATGTCCTGCAGCAATATGATACATAATTGCCCATTCATTATCTAAATTAGCCCATGGTCTTCTACCAGTCGCTAGTTCCAAAACAATACAACCTAAAGACCAAATATCAACACTTCCATTTTTACCAGATGAGGACCCAGTGATAACTTCTGGAGACATATACATTGGTGTACCAGTCATACTATTAAGTTTAGTTGTTTTTTTATTTGGTGCCGTTCTACCATTCATTGCAATTACTTTTGCAGCTCCAAAATCAACAAATTTTATAACACCATTATGATCTAATAAAATATTTTCTGGTTTTAAATCTCGATGAACAATACCAGATTTATGTAAATATGCAAGACCTTCTAACATTTGTAGTGTATAAATTTGTATAATTGATTCATCTTCAATTCTTCCATGTTCTAATAAAGTTGCTAAAGAACCACCTTGACAAAATTCCATAAAAATATAAACTTTATCACGATGAACTTCAACACCAAAATATTGAACGATATTTGGATGATTTAACATTTCTAATACTGTCATTTCATCTTTAATTGACGGTACAATATGACGAATTGATTGACTATCATGTAATCTAATTTCTTTAACAGCCATAACACCACCAGTATCCAGATTAACCGCAGTATAAACACTTCCAAAAGTACCACCACCAACAAATCTTCCTTGTTGCCATCTAATTGAAACACTTGAAAAACTTGAAGCTAAAAATGTTAAAAATTGATTTTCAGTATCAGTATCATCTAAAACTCTACCAACAGAATGTTGTCTTTGTTGTAATTCAGCTCTACTTTCTTCAACAGCTTGAATTTTTCGAACAATTTCTTCTCTAACAAGGGCAAGTATTGAATCATCATGTTCAGTTGATAAATTACTCCTTTTTCTTTTTGACCATCTTAACATTCTTTTCTTTTCAGCTGCACTTGATCTTGCACCCATTATATCAAAATGAGATATTAATAATGTCATACATCTTGCAACTTTTTTTCTTAAAGTATTAAATTGTGTATCAGAAACTGCTAAAATATTAAAATCTTTTGTCATATCCATTGCAAATTCCAAAGCAGCAACAGTCCATCTAAAAGTTTTTGGATCAGTTGGAACACAATCATCACAAACAAAACTAACCCATTCAATACTTAAATCAATTAATTTTCTAATAATTGGTGCTCTTCTTGAAGCTTCTGTATGTCTTAATAAATTCCTACCAAAATCTCTTGCAAATATAAACATATTATTAACAAGTTCTTGACATCCTAAACCAATTGATTGTTTTCTAATATTTGTTACACTATCCAAAACAGCAAATGATAATTTTGAAAATAATTTTGTTGTTTTAATTAATTCATGATGAACTTTTGGTAATGCAGATCGATGTTCTTCAAGACTACTTGCAGTTTCACCAATTGCTTTTGAAAATTTTGATCTAGCATTTTTTAAAAATTTTGCAGGACCTTCAACTATTAATTTAACTCTACCTTGTTTTAAATCTGTTGCAATTTTTGGGGTATGACATTTCATATCAAGAACTCTACCACTCCATACCATTGGACGTTGTGGACAAATTGCTAAGAAATAAGCAGGTTCATCATCTTCAAAAAATTCATCAATATTACCATTACCATTTTGATTATCATTTTGAAATTGATTTTGATTATCATTTATTAAATCTGGTGATGATGTCATTCTAAGTTTATCTTTTTCACGATGATGAAAAATATCATCTTCACCTTCTAAACCACTTGTTTTTAAAATTCGATCAATTCTATCACGTTGTTCATATAATGAATCACAGGCAATTAAATAAACACCATTTGTTTGAGCTTCACCAGTATAAATTAAAAAATGACCAGATTCTTTTAAAGCTTCTAAAAATTTCCTACTTTGAGCAGATTTAACATAATATTCACTTGAATTTTGTAAAGTTTTTGATAAAACATTTGAAAATCTTAATAACCTTCTTTGTAATACACCTAAATTTTCAGTTGTACTTGAATACCATCTTTCCATTTCTGCACTTGCTTTAATTGGAGGACCTTTTAATTGATTATCAAGATAAGCTAATAATCTTGAAACCATTTTTGAAGTTAAAAAACTAAATTGAGTCGCTAATAATTCACCGCCACCAGTTATATAAGTTGCAACAGGTTTTAAAAAATTCCATTGTTGTTCTAATTCATCAGGTTCTTTAAAAGTTCTAAAAGCTTTTGAAGGTTTTGAACTATCAAGTAATTTTCGATGTAATAAAATTAAATAATAACTAACACAATCTAAAACTGAAGAATCAAAATTCTCATCAAGATAAGTTTCTAAATTCCATTTTGGAGCTTGTGATGAACAAAAATCAACAACTCTTTTTTTAATTTTAATTGATAAAGCAATATATGAATGAAAATCACCAATCATTTGATCAATCATCATTAAAGTTGGATTTGGTAATCTTTTTGCATATAAAACTCTTAATCTTATAATTTCTTGAATTAATTTAGTTGGAAACATTATTAAAATCAATAAATCATCAATATAACTTGGTAATTCTAATTCTCTAAAAATTTCACCAAATTCAATTTGTGCAGCTTTTGCTTTTACAGCTAATGGATCAATATCATCAAAAATTCTTTTTTGAAACAATAAACCAATTTCTTTTTGTTTTAAAATTCTTTCTGCAAATGAAAACGAATTATCATCATTTACAATTCCATCAACTATATTTTGATTTGGTGCAGGTCTTGTAACATCAAAATCATCATTTTGAGTCCATTCTCTCAAAGAATCAATTTCTCTTTGAATTGCAGATGAAATAGTTGACCAAGCTAATAAAGCATCTAATCGATCTTTAAAAGTATCTGATTCACATAATGGTTTATCACGAACCATATCTTCCCAAGTTGGCCAAAGTGATTCACAATGGTCCCATTTTTCTAAAATATTTGAGATTTGTTCATTTGGTGAAATATTACAATTTTCAGAATGATCAACTTTAAAATTAGATATTTCTTTAATCATTTCATCAACAGTTGTTCTTGAATATTCAATAACTCTTTGTTGATCTTCAATTGTTCTTCCTAATAATCTTGATCTTATACATAACCATAAATTTTCTTTATATTGTAAATGAACATAATTTTCATTTCCTTTTATAATTTTAGTCTTTTCCGATCTTAAAACATCACCATTTAAAACACTTGAAAGCATAGCTTGCCATTCTAATCTTTGTTTAACAACAGGACTATCGGTATCTTTATGACTAATGACAGTACCCATAGCAGCATAAGCAAGATCCAATTTTGCATTATCGCCAAAACCAATTGGATTGATATTTGCAATTAAATCGTTTTGTAATAATTCTGAAGAATTGGATTCTAAATCATCATCATCGTCGTCATCATCTTCCGATTCCGATTCGGTTGCAGATGAGGTGATGCCTTTTGTATAATAATCATCATTAACATTTTTAAGTTTTTTGATATACGCTCGTTCTTGGGCTAAATAATGTGCTGAAGACCCAGATAACCTCGAATGGGCAGTTTGAGTTTCACTTGTAGTTCTCAAATTTGATGGTCGTTCTTGAAACATTCTATCATTACCTAGAACAACAAGCCAAAATTATAACAAAGGAAAGAATTTAAAAAATATATGAGTATATAAACCCGGAATAAAATAAAAACCTCTATTAAAAAAATAAAACTTGCCAAAAAGTTGGAAAAGTTGGAAAAATTGGAAATTGAAAAATTATAGTTATGGGCACAAATAAACAAATAAAATAAAAATGAAGATGAAGATAAGTTAAAGAAAAGGTTTGGCCCACTAATGGCACGAGCGTAAGTGTCATACTGGCCGTACTGTACATCTCAGCACACCACTGTTCAGGGACTGAAATATTCAAAATATTGAAACCTTCAAAAAGGAGGCCTTGCGGGATGAAATGATTAGCCATTTGGACCTTGATGAGTGCATCTCCTTACTTCTGAATGGAAAGTTGCTACCAGAAATTTCAGTTTTAACTCTCTGTTCACGGCTGAAAACTCTTCTTTCTAGAGAATCAAATGTTATTCAAATAAGTTCTCCTGTTACAGTTGTTGGAGATATTCATGGCCAATTTTATGATTTATTGGAGATTTTCAGAATCGCAGGGAGTGCACCAGACACTAACTATCTATTTCTTGGAGATTATGTCGATAGAGGTTATTTTAGTGTTGAAACGATGACACTTTTGGTTTGTTTGAAACTGAGATATCCATCAAGGGTTCATTTAATTAGAGGAAATCACGAATCTAGAGTGATAACACATAATTATGGATTTTATACGGAATGTACAAAGAAATACGGATCTTCGGCTGCTTGGTCCCACTTTACGGATTTATTTGATTATTTGGCTTTGGCTGCTGTCATTGATAATGATATATTTTGTGTTCATGGTGGATTAAGTCCAACTGTTCATTCCATTGATCAGTTAATGGTTGTTGATAGATTTAGAGAAATCCCACATGAAGGACCAATGGCTGATTTAGTATGGTCTGATCCTGATGAAGAAAAACCGGATTTTCAATTAAGTCCAAGAGGAGCTGGGTATACTTTTGGTCATGAAGTTGTTTCTAAATTTTTATCTTTTAATAATATGTCTCATATTTTAAGAGCTCATCAATTATGTCAAGAAGGTTATCAAGTTTTATTTAATGGTACATTATCTACAGTTTGGTCTGCTCCAAATTATTGTTATAGATGTGGGAATTTAGCAAGTGTTTTGGAAATTGGAACAGGTGGCGAGAAATTCTTTAATATATTTGATGCTGCTCCGGAGAATGAAGAGCAAAGAATGATTTTAATGGATCCAAGACAAGGTCAACAAGGAATGCCACAGCCTCAACCTGTTGAATATTTTTTATGAACAAAAAAAAGAGAAAAGAAAATAAAATAAAAAGGTACTTGGATTATATTGTTATTGTTATTTTTTTATTGTGCTATGAAAAGTACTTATGAATAATATCTATTGTAAAATATGTTAGTCTATCATCATTTGATTTATTTCACAGAAATTTGCTTAAAAAATTATAGAGAATAAATATATAATATATATTTTAATACCACTTACAGTTCTAAATTCATACCATTATGAATTTCGTAATCTCCTAATGTAATATTATTTTTAAAAGTTGTATATCCTTTTTTTAAAACTATGTTTTTCATTGTTAATAGACTTTTTTCATTTTCATAGTAGAATAATAACTTACCAATCTTTTCAGGAGCTGTTCCTACTTGTGCAGCAACGAGTTTTTTAAAATCCCCTACTGTATCATCAGAAAGACACTAAGTAATAGATCATTAATACTTGTTCAATGTCTTGTATTGTAATTGATATTTACCTTAACTTTGACCTTTTTACCAACACTGTTTTTGATAATATATATTAGATTTAATTGAAATTTGATGTGACATGATATAAATAGTACTTTACACTTACCGGTCATTGCAGACAACTTCAATCATAGGCATTTTGTTACTGTGAAGATGGAAGAAATTAAGATTTTCGGAGGTTACATCCAAACATTTAACAAAATATGACCGAATACTTTTTCTGATGAATATTTAGATTAACTCTACGTTTAAAATTTAAAGAATAACTCTTTTTGTAGTGAATTTTAAGATTAATTAACTAACTTATTAATGTGTATTATGTGAACATAATAGCAATTGCACTTCTATGTTGCTGTCGATCATAACTAAGAGTCTTATACCATTTCTACTTATTCATACACTATGTAAACCTTTAGTAGAACTTTTTTTTTTTTTATTGTATGAGAAATAATTGTCAACTTGATTGGACTTGTAAGACCTAAAAGGATACTAGTATGAAACTAGCTGTAAAACAATCAGGGCTGATTACACAAAAACAACTTCTAAACCACACAAAATTGTTATATTTCATCCACGAATTGCAAAACCAGCAACAAATATAAATTATTATAAATAGTAATGACTTGAAGTTGTTACAATCCAAAGAGAAAAATGGTGTCGGGCTGTCAGTACACTCTTTATATTAGATTCAACAAGAACTGTCAAATCCGCTTTAATAAGCTATTTATACCAGGAAGATGGTTGATCGATATTAATTTTGAATTGCCACACATAATAATTATAAGATAAATTTATATAGTTAAATTAAAAAGTATTGTATAATAATATATATGTATAATATAATTCTTAAGGTTCTTGTATATACAAATTAAACTAACATGAATTTAATGAACCGTGTAAATTCTTAAGCTTCACCTTCAATTCTTTAATTTTTATTATTAAATAATCTTTCAAATGCAGGAATTAAAGATTGAGCTAAAGCAAAACTGAAAACCAATTTAGGACCAGAAGTTAATAATTTTGGAGTTAAACCTTTAAAAAAAGATGAAAATCCTTCAACTTTAGCCATATTTTTTAAAATTGTAAAACCAGATTGTGGATTATCAAAATTTTTATTTTGAATACGAGTTTTAATGACATCTAATGGAGCAGAAACAATTAAAGAAGCAGAGGCACCAAAAATTGAAGCAATAAAATTTTGAACCCATGTAGCATCTGAATAATCTTTCAATTTTAAAACATATTCTTTTGCAAAAGCATTACCACCAAATAAAGCAAATGAACCAGGTGCATTTCTTGCAGCAGTCCAACCCCAACCTCTATATAAATTTAAACCTTCATCAGATATAATTTTAATAAAACCACGACCTTTGAATGATTCAGGATTAGTTTGACGTTTAATTTTTAAAACATCTAAAGGTAATAAAACAATTTCACCAATACCAATTAATGAACCAGCGGTTGCAGACATTAAAGCTTTACCATTTTTTTTACCAAATGCATTTTCAAAAGTTGAACCGTGATTTTTAAATAAGTATTCATTAACAAATGGTTGACCACCATATTTATAAACCCTTTGTAAAATTTTATAACAAGCTGCATAACCAAGACCAGGAAATAGAGAAAATAATCTTTTACCAATTGTTGCTTGTGCTTTATCTTTAAAAATAGTTGCATTTAATTTTGTTAAAGAATTAACTCTTGTATGATTACTCATTAAACGTTTTGAAATTGTATCAACTGGATGAAAGATACCAATTTCACAAATTCCTGCTGAGGCAGAACCGAGAACTCGAGCAATTCCACTTTGTTTTTTATCTTGTGTTGTTGGAGGAGACATTATTTATAATTTTTATAAAATATTTATAAAATGTTTATCTTTTTTTATGATAATTTGTTTATTTATGACTGATTGACACAAACAGAAAAAGTCTGAAATTTTTCAAGATCCGCATTCTGCATAAATGTCGTGTTGTTTGGGGTTTTAAATTAAAAAGGCCTGTTTTTCTTTTTGTGTTCTCTTCTTTTCTTTTTCTTTTTTTTTATGTCATTAACAACAAATATCAAAATATCTGAATCGATCTGAAAATCAAAATCAAAATCTTTATATATTATTTAATAACAATTGACCATAATAGAAGTTTTTCAAACGTAATAATAAACGAATAAATTCTTATTATTTGTCATAATTGCATTCCATTTTTGTATTTATTTAGTTGATCCAAGAAAGAAAAGAGCAATCGATAAGAATATAAAAAAAGATAATAAATATTTAAAAAATGAGTCAGGATACTTTTCAAGAATTACAACAAGATTATTATGAATCCCTTGGAGATCTCACGTTTAATTCAAGGCCTTTGATAGCAACTTTAACGATGGTAGCACAGGAGACTGAAGTTAAATATGCTGAAGCTATTGTCAGAGCTGTTGAAATGAGAATAACAAAGGTAAGCAGAAACATCGAATTATTGAAAATGAAATATATATATAGTTTTCTTTACTAATGTAGTTATATATTTTATATTTTATTTTTTTATTTTAGTGCGTTCCTGAACATAAATTATTTGGATTTTATGTCCTTGACAGTATTTGCAAAAACATTGGTGATCCTTATAATACTTTATTTAGCCGGAATTTATTCAAACTTTTTGTTGATTCTTATCGTCTTGTTAATGAAAATGTAAGAAAGGAATTTTCAAAGTTGTTTCAAACTTGGAAAGTGGGAATAAATAAAAAATCATTGTTTTCAAATGATGCTTTAAGAAATATTGAAAACTTTTTAATTAAAGCAAAAACTGCAACAACACAAGGTAGACAACAACAACAACAAATTGCTCCTGATAATGTTTCTGGTCAAAAAACATCTCTTTTAGATGATATTGATAACTTGGCAAATATCTTCAAATCTTTACTAAGAATCACTCCCGATGATTCAACTAGAGAACATTTCGAAGCTTTAAAGAATTTAAGAAGAGAAATAGTTAAACCAAATTTCCCAGATATTCAAGTTCCAATTGTTCACGATGCAATTAAACAAATGGCCAAAACCGAAATGGATAAATTAAAAGAAAAACAAGTTAGAAATCCTTCACAAATGGCTGGAAATGCACAAGCAATATTACAAAATTTCATACCTTCATTAGTACCTCCTAATCCTAATCCAGTTCCATTAAATCATGGAAATATATTTGGTGGTGTATTGAATATGAATCAACAACCTTATCAACAACAGCAACAACAATCTTTACAACCTTTTATGAATAATAATAATCTTGCACTTCTTTTACAGAACTTGCCAGCATTTCAACAAAATGCTAATATTCCACAACAACAAATTCCACAACCTCCTGTTCAGAATAATCAATTTGCATCTTTATTTTCCTCTTTACAAAATCAAGGTTTTGTTAACTCACCTACAATCCCAAACAATATGAATATCAATGACAATAACAACAGCATGTTTTTAGAAAATATTATGAAATCAAATCCTCAATTCCTCTTAAATAATACTAATAATGATAATATGCCGATTTCAGCAATAATGAAAACAAACCTAACTCAAGATTCATTACTTTTAACCAACACTGAAAAATTAACTTCTGAATTTATTCATTTATTATATGATGATATGCCAAATAAATGTAGTACATGCGGTAAAAGATTTAAAGATAGTAATTCTGGATCATTGGAAAAGAAAAATCATTTAGATTGGCATTTTAGAGTTAATAAAAGAATTCGAAATGAAAATATTATTCAATCTAAAAACTGGTATCTTGATGAAGAGAATTGGATTTCTTTTCGTGATTTTGAGGTTTTAGGAATCACTGGTGATAATAATGATTCAAATAACAATACTGTTAATAATAATAATAAATCAAATAACAATAATAAAAATGATAACAATATTGATAATAATATGATGAATATGATAAATGGAATTGCACCAATGGGTCAAATTAATAATAACAATTCATCATCATCAACAACAATAGATTATTCAAATAAAATTGTTATTTTACCAAAAAATGCAAAAAGTCTTACAAAAACATGTTCAATATGTAAAGAAAAAATCGTTGCTAATTGGAATCTTGATTATGATGATTGGGTTTGGGCTAATGCTGTTAATACAAATGGTAAAATTTATCATGCTTCTTGTTATTATGATACTCTAAAGAATGATAGTAGTAGTATTAATAAAATTAATAAAATTAATAATAATAATAATAATAATAATAATGATAATGATAATGATAATAATAATAAAAATATTAGTAGTAGTAATAGTAATGATAACGTTATTAATAATGATAAAGAAAATGAAAATGGTGAAAATGATGAGAATTTAAAAGATTATAGTAATGATGAAACTACTACTACTAATAATAATATTAATATTAAAAATGAAAATGAAAATGGAAATGAAAATAATCTTATTGATACAACAGCAATTAAAAATATTTTAAATAATGCAGTATTTAAACCCAAGATATCAGAATCAAAAACAATTGAAACAAGTAATAGTAACAATAATGAAAATCAATTACTTAATATTAATTCTTATAATTTATCTGATATTATAGCAAGTGCAAAACGAAAAGCTGAAGAGATTGAAGAAGAAAATGATGATAATGTTAGTGTTAAAAAAGAGAAAAAGGTCTGAATAAAAAATTTTGTAAGTTTTCTATATGTATTTAGTATAAGTTTCAAGTTACGATTTCATTTTATATCTTTCAGTGTAATTCCATATCTATATACGTAGATTCATTAGATGAAGAACTACAAAGTTTTTACACTACTTAGTAGAATTTAGCTAATATGATATACTGTCGTGTTTGATCTTTATCGCTACTTAATATCCGCTACGAAGAACTAATTTGGAATTACTAATTATCCAGAGAAAATATTAATGCTTAACAATCAATTCTCCATACTGAACATAACACATATCATTAATGCTATAGAAGTGCATATGCATATGCATATGTTATTTGTGAAAATAACTTTAAAAAAGGTAGGATTTTTTTCATATGAGCCCCTTTTCTTTATTATCGTAAATAATCAATACCATAATAAATATCATATAACTATGGAAAAAGCTGATTTTATTTCAGTTTGAAAAAATCAGTTACCGATGTTTTTCAAATCAATTGTGAATTCTAAAAAATTCGAAGCAACCCTCCGCTAAACAAAAACATCAGCCACATTGAAAATGGATTACCTGCGTTAGACAATCAGATAATTCAGATAACTACCAAGAACACCGTAGTCACGGCGCTGGTAATATATCAAAATGAATAAATAGTTTTGAAAGTGAGAGCAGAAGTATTGATTCAAAATGATCCAAAACAACCACAAAATGGTCCAATCCCATGGTTTGTGTAATAAAATTTACCCGTGGTATCCACAATTGGTTTGCAAAGAGGAAGTGTTATTTCAATTGCATTATTTCAACCTTCAACTTCAGTTAAAATTTATAAAGTCAACAATGCCAATTTATTAGTAAACCATGTAATTGTAATGAAGCCAAACACGTACCCGGATTCCATAGGTATGACCCAATACGAGATATATTGATACTACTAGGCTGTGCTATAGTCATTTATATGATCAAAACTTAATAACATTCCGATGGGATAGTCTAAAAGAAGGATTATCAATACTTTTACCTGTTATACTTCATCAAAACGTTAACCGAGTTAACAGATTACATGGAATATATATCTATATGATCTAGTTTGCTTGCTTTTATTTATAAAACTTTAATAACAAAAAAGTTCATAAAATGTCAGGGAAAGAAATGATCTACAAATGAGACACCCAGTATGATAAAATTAAGGAAGCCCTGTCTAGAATCGAAAAAGATTTAAATGTTGAGGAAGATCCAGAAGTTCCTGTGGGTTTGATAGAAATATAAAAGCATGGTCTAATCGCTACAGATTTATTTTCTGGAGAAATTGATGTTCTACAAGTTTCTCTTATTATTAATTTCGATTTACAAACACATTAAGCTACATCTAAAAAATTGGTTTTGGTGGTCCATTTGCTAGAGAAGGTATTGCTATTAGTTTGGTTACAAATTACAATTGAAGAGGTTGGAACAATAAAAAAAATCGAAACTTTTTATTCAACCCCGACATGAAGAAACCCCTATTTGATATTGCTTCAGAGATCTAGAAAAGTATTCATGAACAACTTTAAAAAAAAAAAATAATCTTAGAGCATTAGGCAATAGGCAATAGAGAAATATTTGTTAAATTATTTTATTTTAGAATTTCAGATAATATAACAATAAGTTTGGTCCCTCAAATCTAATCTTTCAATGAGTTCAAAGATAAAATCAACATTATTATTACTAGAATTAGATTGAAGAACTTAACAACAAGATTGATAAAGTTCTTGGAGTGTTGTTGCGAATAGAAAAATTAATAATAGAATTGCAGAAAAATATCCAGAAGTTCCCATGAAGAAAGCTCTTAACAATTCTTTAGGACAAATTATTCTGACATGACAAATGCATAACTATGGGTTGTAATTAGATAAATATTCAGCCATGACAAATAAACAGCATCCGTCCCCTTCATAAATTATTTCCTCTACACTATGATTGTATTGTATATGTGTATGAGACAAGCTTATAGTGTAGAATGAAAGGGGTAGCTAATAATTTGTAACAGTATGGCCGGACATTTAGTGAACAGTATTGGCGAAAATTTAATTAATACAGCGGGTGATTATGATTCATCAATATGGCCTAAATTAAGTGTATGTAGTATGTATATTTGTACATGAAAAATAAAAATAAAATGTTTAAAAATCACTAAAATAAAGCAATTGAGTTCGACGAATTTTGGGATAAGTATGAAAGTAAATATTTATATGCATACTCTAATTTCTATGTTAAAATACAGAAAAGAATCACTAATTATAACTTAATACACTATATATATAAATTGAGTGAAAAAGATAAAAAGATAAAAAGAAAACATTTAGGACAAAACGCGAATCTTCATCATAAATCTTTAAATCAGTACTTTTCTCACATCAGAGTCATTATAAAAACATATAAAATAATTATTTATAAAATGTTATATTGATTTAATTTTGTCCTAAACATTTCAAGATTGAACCCCAAACATCTTTTGGTGGTTGAGAGGCATCAACGCCTGACCAAATACCACTCTTTTTATAATAAGAAACGACAGGAGCAGTTTGGTTGTGGTAGGTAACCAATCTTTTCTTTAAAGCATCGGCATTATCATCCGATCTTTGAACTAAAGGTTCACCAGTGACATCATCTTTCATTGAGACCTTTGGAGGATTAAAGATTTTATGATAAGATCTACCGGACGCTGGATGGACTAATCTTCCAGTAATTCTTGAAACCAATAATTCATCATCGATTTTTAATTCAACTGCGCTTTGTAATGGAGATTTCTTTTTAGATAACATTTCATCTAATTTTTCAGCCTGAGGGATTGTTCTTGGGAAACCATCCAAAATGAACCCATTTTTACATTCGGGATTATTTGTTAATTCCGCGTCAATCATACCAACCATGATTTCATCACTAACTAAACCACCTTGGTCCATGATTTTTTTGGCCTCAACACCAAGTGCCGTTTTTTTGGCTACTTGTGAACGAAGCATATCACCAGTTGCCTATATTAATATTAGTTGTTAGAGGTGATGAATAATTAATGCATGAAACAGTCCCAGGTTTGTAATGTAATAATTAAAACATCTTTAACAACGATGAATAGGGATTATGTTTATTACTTACCAAATGACAAGCGCAGAATTTCTCTTTTAAATTAGGAGCTTGAGTTCCCTTTCCTAGATAAATGGTATTTCATTATTAGTTTTAAAATTTTAAAAAACATAGAAATAGAAGATGTCAACTTTAAATAAAAAGAGATATCAGAATAAATTGAAAATCAAACTTTAACGTACCGGCACCGGGGGGACCAATCAAAACCATACGAATAGATTTGGGAATATGAGCAAGACCGGCTTTTTGTTCCAATGTATCAATTCTTAATTGTAAAGCAGCAAGTTGCTTTTTCAATTCTGCGACTTCAGACATTTTATAATTACTTTAAATTAATAATAGTATTAGAATTGTCAACTAAAGAATATTTATGTGGAATTTTCCAACTGAAATTTGAAGTTTGACGGGGAAAAAGAAGGAAAAACTCAAAAATTGCAGGTTTTCTCATGCTTATTACCCGGGCATGGGAGATGGGGTAAAAAAAGTTTCCTTTTATCCTATTATCATTGAATAATTATTATTTTCTTTATACTTAAAAAGATTAGAAAAAAAAAAAAAGACTGAAATAACTTTTAATTTTATAATTAAAGTATTCCAGCCAATTAATTATTAGGATGTATTATACAGGTACTATTACAATTAATATTAATCACAAAAAAATGTTTATAACCCCGTTCAATAATATATAATAAATGAGTGAATAGAAAATATAGAAAGAAAAAGAAAAAGAAAAATAAAAATAAAAATAAAAACAATAAAAGTTTTTTTCATCATGACCGTATAGTTTTTAGCAATTGCAAGCTTAAGTACTAGATATAGTACTAGTACTTATTTAATAATAATATAAACAGAATAGAATATAATTGAATTGAAAAAAAAAAACCCATCATTTAAATCGATCTTGATCTTATATATATATGTCTTAATTATAATAATCTTATAATTTAGCTTATCGATTCAACAAAAGAAAAAAAAAAAACAATTGAAAAGAATAAAATAAAATAAATAATAAAAAATAAATTTTTTTTAAAAGGTTTTGTAATTATAATTTTAAATATTTGAAATTTTTAGAAAATCTTTTAAAAATGAAAATAATTAAAAAAGTCTGAAGAAATGTTCAATCTGATTTGAAAATATCCCCATTGCAGATTTAGTTATAGTTGAACTTAATGATGATGGTTCTAAACTTGTTTGATCTTTAAAATTAACATGATTATGAATTTCTTTTTCTTTTTCCTTTGTTGCATTTTCAACTAATTTTTCAAAATCATTTTCAAGTTTTGATTCTAGATAATTTAATTCTTGTTCTTCTCTTGCAATTTTAGCTAAATAATAAATTTCAATATCTCTTAATTCAAATTTTGATTTTTTTTGTGATATATTATTAATTAACCATTCTTCACCTTTTGATTCTAAAATATCATTTAAATCTTGATCTAAATCTTTAATATAATTATCATTTTTTTTATATTTATAACTAATTATTGATGATTGTTCTGATTGTAAATCTAATAGATCAATTATATGATTTTCAATTAGTATATCATCTGAAAGTAATGATGAAGCTGTTGTATCAGTTGATTCTTCAATTTCATCTGGGTTTTCATATTCATATTCAAATTCATTCATATTATTTAATTTTAATGATTCCATTTTTCGAAAATAATAAATTTCAATATCTCTTAATTCAGAAACTGAATTAAATTTACCTAACATATTATCAATAAACCATTCTTCACCTTTAACATCAATTATATCTTTTAAATCTTGTTCTTGTTCAAAATTATTAAGTTTATAGTTATAATTGATGGTATGTATTGATGATGTTTCTGAAAATGTTGATTCTGAATATGAAGAATCTAAATCTGGACATGAACAATTATAATCATTATTTAAAAATTCATCTAAATCTGCATCTGAGTTATGTATTATTATACTTGGGTTTGTGTGTATTATATCTGAATCTAATTTGAAATCAGATACTGACTGTAAATCAACTAAATCAAGAATTTCAGTTTCAATTAAATATTGTTGAGAACTGAAGGGCATTATTATATTGTGTATATTTGTTTGTAAATATGTATAAAATTAATTGTTTGTGTATTAAGAATTTGATAATAAAAAAAGATTATTATATTTAACTATTTGATAATAGATTAAATAAAAGCGTTTAAAAAGTTTAAAAGTTTATGGATGTATATATAAATATATATAGTGATTTTCTTGTTCGCGTGTAAGTATTAAGGATTAATGAGTAAGAAAATGTGGGAAATATCGTGTTTGGATTTATATGAATTTTTGGTTATTTTCCATTTGATATTTTGTGTAATTTGTAAGTGATTAAGTCGTTTAGGTTGTGATAAGCCGCGATTAATATTGTTTATATAATATATATACTGTAAGAATGATTAAAAGATATTAAGTTATTAAAGGAAATGCTGAGTGTTTAGCTGATGCCGAGATAGGAAAAAAGAGGTTGATGATGATTAATATATAGGTTGATAATTAATGCTTGAAAAGTCCGAAAGGGAAGTGTGTTATTAATGGATTAGTTGTTTTAGTCTTGTTTGTCGGGGAAATAATCCCATAAGCTAAACACCAGGAGAAAGAAAAGAGAGTAAGTAATTTAAGAGTATGATGGAAAGAAAAAAGAAGGAAAGAGAAGAAAAGAGAAAAAAGAACAGATATATGATTAGTTTTAAAAAATAATTATTATTAATTATTAGTTTGTATGACTAACATAAATTCAAAGGAGTCTTTTACACTTAATTTGATTAAATATTTTTTTGCCACGACCGCAAAGAAAGTTAATCAAGGGGATTATTCAGTTATTTGTTAGACATTTGATTAAATGGTCACATTTTAGTGGACAAATGATTTTATTATACACTGTCTCTTCCCTTTAAACGAATGCAGAACAATATTGAAGTCCCAACATATTCATAATTAAAATAAATCATTTGTAAGGGAATTTTCATTTTGTGCGTGTTACAGACTTAAGGTGATAATTATAAGTTGCTCATAATAAATTACTACACTTTTGCATATATCGATTGAACGTTGATGTTTTCACTTGTTACCAGCCCTATTTTAGATACACTGAAATAGTCGAAGGTTGGTTTAAATGTCGTTTTGCGCAATATTGGTAACTTTTATGCGATGTTGAGATATGCAGGCGGCTCAGTCAAAATATATTATAATTAATTGCGACACATTCATTGTCGTGGCTACTCGGCGTTTCCTCGGAATTTTTTAGTTGAAGTGAAACCGTTATAAATGCTCAATATCCAGACTTCAAGAAGGTCTCTTACTCTCAGTTTACATCGTTCATATCAACGGTTTGTAATTTTATTTCTTCTATGTTAAAATTACCTGCTTTCTGCTAAAACTATAGTCTTCTTGTTTAACTATACATCTTCAACTATTTTTTAGATTGCAACCGACGGTCATTCCACATATTTGACTGTACGTATACCGGGCCAGTTTTGAATAATATTTTTCGGATAACGGTAACCATGTTCATAGGGCAAATGGCGCCGGAAGAATCACACCCGCTGCATAATCGTAAATTTGGATCATTGTAGCTCAGATACGTCTAATGTAGGTACTTCTCTAAAGGTTTTCAAAAAATATTCATCATGATGAACATGATCCGGAAGATATAACAGTAGATATAATGGGCCAATGATGGTCGTTATAATGATTTTTAATTAAAGGTATGGAATTTCCGGAAGGTGGAATTGCTGCTTAATCGATATTTTGACTTAGCCCAGTAACGTTAACGTTAACCTACGTTAGTGCTCCAAAAGTCATTGAAACCCGTCATTTACCATCTTAGACAGCTTCAAAAGTTAGTGTAAATTCTTGTATTTACGTGTTGTATTTATGGTTAACTACTGAGTCTTTGATTCTTATAATTATTCTTTTCATTAATGGTTAACTAGAATTAGAATCTATTAACTCATTTTATCATTAGGTTTTGGTTGTGGAATTGGCACAAGTTTATTATATAATCCATTGACGGCAATTCTATCCCATCGGTTTTATAAAAAAAGAAGGAAAGCAATTGATCTAGCTTTCATTCTGGTGATCCAGTCAGGGGTATATAATATTTCGGTTTTGTCAAGATCTTAAGCTTTCACCCCATGTGAGAATGTGGGTATCCCGCGGTAAATTATAATTCTTATCTTTACATTTTTCAATGTTAATAAGGAGCCAGTTAAGCTTAAAGTTGGGAGTGATATTTCAATTTCAATGATGAAAACAGTCAAATATCAAAATTAATGATAATGCTCATCTTACTCGAGTTCCGTATATATTCGAATGCTATAGGTTAATTTCCAATAATTGTATGGTGAAAGAGAATTATATATATATATATTTAAATTTGAATATGTAACTGATATCGATATATATATATTATTGCAATCGTAGTGCTTATAATTTAGTTGAGATGCTATATTAATTTGAAGTTGTGTGATCATTTGTTTAATTCTCGAGCTCTCATGGTTGGCCAACTCTTAAGGATATAAATAGATATAGATAATCCTTAGTTTTTAGTTCTTATAAAATTACTTCATTGTTTCATAGAATATAAAAATATTTTTATTCAAGTGTTTAACCAATTCAACAATGCAATTGTAAGGTCATGATACCAATTTAAAAGCGATAATTGCAATAATTATAGCACTATTTACAAAGCTTTAAGTGAAGAAAGAAGAATATTAATTAATTTTAGCGCTAGGAGATATATTTAATCACGGCTTTATATGATTCTTTTAATAAATTAACAGTTTAATTAGTCTACATTTATAGATCTATATAGTGCAATACGATTTACAGATCCATACAAATCACAAATACAACTTATAATTATGATTAAGTCCTAATGCCACAAATTTGTAACTTCAAAGTTGCCATAGCTATAGCTAAATCTCATGTCAACTAGAGAAGATTTGATTCAAATCAATCTATTATAATTATATTACTTAACTTAACTTGATCGATATAGATCTATAGCTCTATTGTTATAACATTATAATAAATGACAGCTTGCTTTTAACAATATTAGTATTGTTGGAAATGGTACACAATGCACATATATTTTCTTTTCTTTATTATACAATTGAAAAGTATTGAGAATCAATAATATTATTTTATCGATTACAATATCTGACATGTCTGTTGATCATGATTCTGTGTTTTCAAACCAGTTTTCTATTTAGATACGTATAAGATTATACTAATATAGATCTATGGGAGAATTTTCCCTCGTTATCATTATAATATCATTCAGTTTATCTCCACATAGATAGAATACATTTTGAAAATGCGATCAAAGTTAAAAAAGTAACACTAGTATATACAATGATCAAGAATAACCTCTGGTTTACAATCTCTAGTTTCTTCACCGGTATATTTATATACAAATAGATTACTGCTCTCTACTCACTTCATTTCTACCTAATGATTCGAGCCTTTTTTTATACTGCACGTACTTCCGTTTGTAATGGGAGTCGATCTTTCAGATGATATTGTAGTGCTCCATCCATAGCCTTTAACCGAATTCGAAGCACTTGTAAATCAAATTCCTCACGGTAAATTTCATTAGAGTCTGATCTTTTATGACTGAGATATTGTAACGGTTCCTGTAAAGGTTCATTTGATAATCTATTGGGACCGAAGGATATATAGTTAGCGTTTCTGAAAAATGGAATAGAATTTATATCTATCATGTCTACAACGTTTTGTGATTGTAATTGACCCTGTGACCCATTTTGTAAAGATGAATTTAAATCGTCTCTATTCCTGATTCTTTGTCTTGATCTTTCTGATTCAAATTTACGTTGTGCTCGTTGCTCCAGAGCCGTAAATTCATCTTGAAATTTTAGTAGATCCAAATAAACATTTTGAAGTGGAGTATGATTCCTATTGTTTTTCTCATCCTTATTGAGTAAATTGTCGCTAGAAATATTATCTCTTATGTTTAGATCGCGAAATCCACCAAGTTGAGATTCTATTATATTTTGTGACCCAGTTTGAAAGGGTGAAGTGAAATAGCCCCTAGTCTTAATTTTTGGGCCTGACTTTTCTGATATAAGTATATTTCGTGCGCATTCTTGGAGAGCGTCGAATTGATCTTGAAGTTTTTTTATTTCTAAATTAATATCGACAAGTTCAATATCATCACCATTGTCTGAGGACATGTCCATTTCATAACTATTGTCTGAATCTATGTCTATTTCAAAACTATTTTCTGAATCCATTTCTATCTGATCATCATCTTCAACTCTAAATTGTTGAGTCTCAAATAGGAGTCCCTCTGAACGATTAGAACCATCATTGTTTGATGATAGCTCTTGGACTTGATTTGGTGAATTTTCTACACTCATATTAATAAATTCTAATGTTATAATTAATGAATGGGATGATGGAGAAGAAAATCTCTCGATTGCTTGCTAGAAACTTCTTTTAAGATTTATTCGATTTGGACAGTGTGAGAGGAATAGAGTTTGATTTCTAATACATTAACACTAATATTGAATCAAACACAAGATCTTTTCCTGTCCTATTTTTTCTTTATCTTCTTTAAGCTTCTACATATAGATATAATATACAATAATGTCGTACTAGTACAGTTGGGGATAACTGCCAAACCAGAGAAAGCAATCAAGACCAGGGGGACACTAAATACTCTAAAAGACCTTAAATTATTTGTAACTTAGTGCACGGTGTTCCATAGATACTATAAATTATATTAGTACATAAAATGATATTTTAAACCTGATATCTTAAGTTGGCCCTCATAATGTCATAAATGGCTGCCACCCTACGGCGTGTGTAAACGATCGACTTATCAATGGTATCCTTGTCCATATCAACCCAACTTCTTGGAAGAGTCTCAAAAAAGAGATTTTACTTCCATTCTACACCGTGTAGAAGGCTCATAATCACAATCCCAGCCTTGTGATGAACTCTTTTGAGGAGGTTTTTGCTCGATTGGCTTCAGAAGCGGTGAAAAAGGAGACCACTCGAACACCTCTGTTTTCTTCTCACCAAGCCAATTTATCGTGATTCTCACTTTAAATAGGTCTGTTTTACAGCTTGATCAATTTAATCAAAGGTACAAAAGTTAGGAACGAAATAGCCAAATCCGAGAGAAAGAATACAAAACTTACGGGATATACTGTTTACATAAAATAGATCGCAAGATCTTATCTTAACCAATTAATACACTCTCATTAGAGAATTGAACATATAAAGTTTTGGTATATACAAGAGAAATCTTTGATTGTATATTATACAGAGTGGTAATTGCGTGTTCTTTTACTATAATCCTCTTATCGTCAACAATGTCAAGTATAATGGCTGTGTGATAAAAAACATTAAATTTTACATTCTTTTAATAATTAGGCTCTAATATTTGCTATTTACTTTTAATAAAATTGAAACTGTAGTTGGTTTCAACACCATAGCCATCTATGTAATGAGTGAATGGATTCAAAGTGGTTTTTTTCTTGGTTACAGTCATCAGAGTTATGGTTGAAAAGTGCACTATAGTCACCACAGTTTATTGAGAATTAGGATTCTTGCTGGCATATCATATCACTAATAATTAGTACCTGCAGCATTTTTTATGGACATCTTTTAGCATTCGAATTTATCCTTTACCTTATTAGTGCCCTCATGTTCGGATTCCTCTTATAGATTCAATGGAATAAAATCTTCTACTTCTTATTTCTTTACAAATGATGATAAATTCAATATTTGCCAGCTTTAGAAAAAGTTTAATAATATAGTCAAGCTTGTTGTTATTAATCTTGAGCTCGTTTTCCCCTTAATTAGTAAAAGCGATAAACTCCCAACTATCACACCAAAACTGTTTAAAGAGTCTATCTTAGTAGAGAATGTATAAAGGGTGGTTGAAAACGAACTGAAGATAATAACACACACAAGATATTATAAAATCTTATTTAAGGAGACAAAACTATTGGCGAATCGGAATTATCATCATTTGTAGAAAGAAGTAGAAGATATTGCTTCATTGAATCTATCGGAGGAATCTGAAGATGAGGATAATATTTGTTCCAGCTAGGCATAGATAATTAGAAGTTTATAATAGGATGTTCAGACAGATGCCCGTGCCCAATTAGGTTATTTAATAGTCAATGGGGAAACTATCATCAGTAAATCACTGACAGGAGCTGGTCTGTCTATCGATAAATAAGCTTGTAAGTTATAATTCCTTTGGAGCAACAAAAACATTAGCAACAAAAACATTAGCAACAAAAACATTAGCAACAAAGCAAAAATACCATAAGATCACAAAAATAGAAGGCGAAAAAACACCCAGAGCCGTATTAGGTATCATAAGATGAGAACAAGGTATATGAATTAATAAGTCGTAGGGAAAACTGTGCAATATCGTTGACTTCAATAGAAAGATAAAATGAAATCAAAGAGTTAAGTTCAGCAATCGTAAAATGGAATACGATAGCTCATCCCGTAAACCGACCTTATGGACGAGAGCCGCAAGCCCTAATAATCCCACAATCGCACATATCAGATTTTGCTTTGAAGTATTTTTTAGGATATCCTGTTCGATATCGAAATGATGATACGCCTGGGAATGAGTAAGTATTTTACCCGGTCGTCACAGTCATTTAACCCCATAATGTTTGTCGATAAGATATAGTTAAGATATTAACATAATAGCTTTAAATTTACTACAAAACTTTCATTCTGCTTATAATTATTATATACTATTAACCTTAAGCTTGATTTCAAAAGGAGCAGAACTTAGGGGGTTATCATAATTATACGTGTAAATACAGCATTTATAGATTATAGTACAAAATCCCATACTACGCATTATATGATGATGATTTCAATCGAAGATACAAGTGATGATGATTCATTTGAAGAAATAGTGAAAGAGCTTAAATTAAAATTGGCAATATCGGATCGCTTAAAAAGTGATCATTCAAGGATGAAAAGTTATAAGAATTCGTTTGAAGAAATTGACGAATTACTAAAGAAATTATCGATACGCATTGAAGATCAGTTATTATTTAACACTTTTAATAGTAATGTTAATGATGACCATTGTGATGAAGCTGAAAACGAATATGATGAGATAGATGAGGAGGAAGTAATAGACTCTCACTGGCTGCAATTGGAAGATCATCTTGAAGTTGTTGAGAATGAGATACCAAATAATGATCAACAGAAACCAGAGAATAACGAAAACATTAACGGATCTAATGATGCTTCTGATGGGGATAAGTTAACTGAGGAATTATCAAATGCGAGTATTAATGACGATGATACAACTTCAGGAGACTTTACGACCCAAAGTAACGAAACGGACACAATCACAATCACATCCATTGATACTAATAATAATATGCAAACAAATAGTATAGACGAATCAAATCAATCATCATCATCATCAACAACATCAAAATCAACATCAACATCAACATCAACAACATCAACATCAAAATCAACATGCAATAACAAAAAAAGAATTTCAAAACCCAAACCAAATCCAAATACAAAAGAGTTACGAAAAGTAACAAAATTAGTTAATTCTTCAAGAACCAAATGTAATGATTTATTACTTAAAATGGATTTATTAAATGATGATTTAAATGATGTTTTTAAAAGAATTGATAATGATTTAAGAATTCAATGTATTAATGTTTTCCTTGAAACTGAAACTGTAAGTGATCAAATTGAAGAAGCAACTGGAATGATTTTACCATTAATTAGATCAAGTCAATGGTTTCAAGTTGTAAAAGCACAACAATCACAACAATCATAGTTTATATTATGAAGCATTGATTATAAATAAATATTGCCCTTTGCTGTTCTTTTCTCTCTTTTTGACTTTTTGTAGGGGTTTTGTTTTTGTTCTTGTTCTTGTTGTTGCTTTTTTTTTAATACAACTTATTACACTTATCTTTTTGTTTAATTATACGAATAAATTTAATTATTTAATATATTTACTACGGAAAAGGAATTAACTCAACAAAACAGTAAAGCTGGTATTGAAATTGAGATTAATTAACTTGTAATTAGTTTCTATATAACATTTGAATTCATACAGTAACGCATCTTTTATATACTTGTTCGGTTCTTTTGTTTGTTGGAATTTTATGATTTAATATAATTGTCTAGCTAAGAGCAAATGGTATTGTGTAAATGGTAATATTTCAATAATCATAGCATTCATAGAACCTTTCAAAGCTTGCAATTAAGGATTTATCTATTGATCTGGAATAGTCTTTGAAACTATAATAATATAAACCAGAAGGAAATTGAAGCTTATAAACGACCTAAAGGTCGATTCTGTTCGCTTTTAACGGTAATATTGTTAGACTCCATGAATATTAATACATTATTGAATAAGATGTTGACAATTGCAAAAGGAGAAGTAGCGTAACCAATAATTACCATATAAATAATCACTTTCAGTCCCTGATTCGCTCAAAGTCATAATGTCCTTAATACTGCTAGTTATGATAGAGCTATTAATAACTATATTAATGATAAATTTTTAGGATATTTCATGCTTATATTATCTATATATAATAATGTTATAACAAAATTCACAAATGTTTTATTCGAATATAGTGGTTTGAGTATGTTATTTATATCATTTAGAATCCAAGACTTGTGGATTCACTGGAGTATTCGGAATTCCACTACCATAAAAATATTCTATTAAATTTTTAACACATTTTCTTTCGAATTCTTCAAAACTATCTTTTGCATAACCACCAACATGAGGTAATAAAGTAATGTTATAATTTTTTAAAAGTTCTTCATCAATTCTTGGTTCAAATTCTTGAACATCAAAAGCAGCACCAATTAATTGACCAGATTTAATTGCTTCAATGACATCCTTTTCAGAAGCAATTGGTCCTCTTCCAACATTAACAATTCTAACTTTTGGTTTCATTAATTTAAAAGAATTTGAATTTATTAGATGATGGGTTTCTTTTGTATATGGACAAGAAATAAATATACAATCAGAAACTGCAAATAAATCTTTAATATCTTTATAATAAATTATTTCTTCATCTTCAGTTATAATTTTTAATTTCTTTTCAAGATCTGGTTTTCTTGATCTAGAATTATATACTATTTTCATTCCAAGAGCTGCAGCGGCTCTTGCGACTTTATAACCAATATCTCCAAGGCCAATAATACCTAATATCTTACCCTCTGGATTTTGTGCCCTTTGAATGATTTCTTGAGATGAGTCATATTGATTTGTTCTGACACAATGCTCAGCAAAAGTTAAGTAACGGAAAGCTGAAAGAATTAGAGCAACTCCAACATCTGCAGTTGCTCTATCACAAGAACTTGGAGAATTACAAAATACAATTTTTTCATTGGTTAGATAATCAACATCAACAACATCAAATCCATGACCAGATTGAACAATAATTTCAACAGATTTTGGAATATGCCTAACAGCTTCACCTTTAAATAATAAATGTGTTTTATAAGGTAAACCTAATTGATTTGTTGAACGACAAATACCTCTAATTCCTTCTAATTTATTATTTGGCTTTGAAATTTCTTTAATATAATCATCAATTGTATCAAAATCATAGTTTATAACATTAAACTTTTCATTTAATGTTTTCCAAGCCCATTCATCATGAATTGGATCAATAATTGGTATGTAAAGGATTTTCGGTCTGTTGTCAAGTTGTTGTTTATTTGTCATACTAGATATCTGTTTCTTTCTCCTTCTTTTGATGGATTTGATTTAAGAAGCAATTCTAATACCAGTAGTATTAAATAATCTTCAAGATAATAATCAAGAGTCTGAAAGATTATAGTTTTATATATTAGTAATAAATTGAAGCCTCCACACGATGATGATAGTAAAGCCTTAGAGGGGTAGACGAACTCAGCAACAACTTTAGGCGGGTTGGGTTGAAGAGGATATACGGGAATCTTTGATTCCCGCAATTATATCCTAGACTCGTTCCGGAAGTTTTGTATGCTTTCACCCGGGTTAATATGTAAAAGCCATTACATATAAATGTTATCTTAAAGCATGGAGTTTTCTACTATTACCATTTAGACTGCCTATTAAATTGGATATAAGAAAGACTGAGATGTGAGATGATCATAAGGGTGTTGTGAATTAATGGAAAGTAGAGGAAACCGACGAAGATGGCTGGTACAACATATAGATCGTAGACACCCATACATTTATCTTAAAACGTGGATTTCCCAAAAGATGTCTGTAGGCAGTTTTTTAAAATGGGATATATGATGGATTTATTTGAGAGGAGTATGAGATAATTGAGATCATTGAGATCATGAGTGGAAAGAAGAGTAGGGTTGATTTCTTATTTTTGTGTTTGTGTAAAGAAGAGTAGGGTTGATTTCTTATTTTTGTGTTTGTGTAAAGGACCTCTTTTTACAATAACCCGGAATCGGTAAATACCAAGTTCCGGAACAATCGGCTTAAACGTTCATCGCAAAAACCAAGCTATGAGGTATCCAATTATCTTTATATTATAAATTTGGAAGGTTTCAAGAATACACAATATATTTAAATCAGTAAAGATTCAAACCTCTAAAAAATTAATATATTATTATGTCGGGATATGGAAATGATGGTTCAATAGTACCATCGATGGATCCATTACTTCAAAAGAAAGTTGAATTCTATGAAGCTGACCATGCTTTAACAAAACACGACCGTCAGGATTTAGGATCTACATTGGGTAGAATATGCACTTACTCGAGTGCAATTAGTTGGATAGCATTTATGGGTTCATTCTCGGGGGCATTTTATAAAAAAAGATATAGAGCAGGTCCATCTTTAGGCATTGGATTTATATCAATGACAATATCAGCACCAATTGTTTTATATATGGGCAGATCATATATCAAAGATAAATATTCTGATAATTCAAAATGTTTAACGATAATTAATATGTTTTCACCAATTTCTTATTATCCAATGTCTGTTTATTATAGTGAAAGTGCTAAGAATCCTGATTTAGCTCTAAAAGATCCAAGAATTGCTTTAAATGCTAATAAACAGGGACAACCCTTATTACAAAATAGAGATCCAATTGGTTTATTTAAGAAGAGGCCATTAAATACTGAATTGAAAGAAGAAAATGAAGTTACCATAGCTAAGAATAATGGTTCAATAAATGAGACATCCGATCCATTTAATGATGTCAATCAAGAAAATACGAAACAAGAATCAAGAATATCATCATGGGATGCAATTAGGAGAGAAAATGGTTTGGCAAGAAATGGATCATCATCCTCATCCTGGGATAGAATTCGGAATCAAAACAATAATATTAATCAATCGCAAGAATCAAAATCACGGGATGATTCGCAGTCTGATTCACCATTTGATTCCAGACCTCTCGATTTTAATAACAATTATAATGAAGTAGAAAATGATGATAAAGATGAGGATTTTAAAAGACAACAAGAAGAATTTGATAGAACATTGGAGGCTGAAAGAAGTTTAGGCGATGATAATAATGAACAAGATAATTGGAAATATGGTTCAGGATCAAGCAGATATAACTAGTATGAAAATAATTGTTGATACTGCTTGAAATTACCCTTGGCTCCAAATCACCCTACAAAACTACAAAATGAAATATTAGAGTGGGTTCATTTGTTTATATCCCATATTCACACCCTATCATTATAAATTACGTATAAGGCTTATATATAGTATTGATATTACTACTGTTTTATTTTTTTTCTATCTCTCAAATTATTTAACTACACATGATGAAATATTTTATAAATTTGCAATTGTCAATGGAGAAAGAGCCTCATATCCCCTCACTATCTTCAGCTCCTTTATGTTCTTTGACATTATCGTCTTTATTCCCTTTTTAATCACCAAATAAAGCATGTAAGACAACCCAAGGTTAAATATAATCCATTAGGTTTAGTTAAGTTTATACCCAACATTCAATAGAATAGTCTACCGGTATGTCTGATCAAATCAGACACATAGTAATGGTAACAGTAACATCTTTGTTTAAAACATTTACTCCTTATTTCGATATTTCTTTGGGTGATATTTCATTTGAATATGTAAGCAAAACAACTATTTGGTGTTTAGGAAACAAAGGGGGAGAATTAATCAGTTCTTGTTCAATTCAGAAGTTTTGCTTAAAAAGTATTCCTATTCGGTTGTTACATTTAATTGGGAAGAAGCTAAGAAACCTATGAGAAGCACATCAAATATCCCAAACGAACATTAATAATATCATAATCATTCTTCATAAATGTTAGTCAAAATTGAAATATCAATCCTTTATATTTTATAATAAAATACTTATCTTGAAGAATAAAAAAAAGAAGCCCCAATCATAACAATAATTTGATACCCTTCAAAATCTTTATTGATTTCTCCTTTTTTCCAAAATTGAAATCTTGATGGCAAAAACAAAATACATAGCAGTACAAAACCAAAAAAAACAAGATATGAATTCCATCAGTGATTTACCTAAATCAGACATGATTACCCAGACAGGTATCCATTGACAAGCATTTCATAGAAAAGGTCCATCATTAGGGATGTAATAGAACAATAAAATGTTTTCTTAATTGCAACAGCCAGAATTTAAAGAGATTTCATTTATCAAAAAGAAAAAAACAAGAAATTTAAACATCATATTCCACTTATAAACTGTAACAATAAATAAATTCTCAATTTTTTCAAAATAATTAAATAGAGACAATTTCATTTTATAAAAAGCAAAAATATTCTCTTCTTTTGTAATCAGCTTTAACATCGATGTCTTTATTCTTTTTAATAACGCAATAAGTTCAAAGTACTCTTATTTATCTTTATAATAATAATAATAAATCTTTTAGAATAAGAAACATATTTTTAAAGGGGAAAAACGAAATCTCAACTTAAAAAGACCCTTCATTCTCCAGATATGGAAAAACGCGTCTTCATCAAGAACCGGAGCCGTGCCTTACACTCACTCAACAACAGTAAAAGGAGGGAAATTTAAAATATCAAGTAGTATTGAAAATTGGCTTGTGATGATATATACTAGCTTGCAGAAACAATAAAGTCCGGAACTTATGACAATCCACCTAAATATATTAAAATTCAATGATCAATGATGAATTTTCTTTTGTAGAGTGGTATTGCGTTCTAATATTGAAGTCCATAATACATCAATCATTATGATAATACCAGTGAGTAAGTATACCATCAGTACCAAATTATCACCAAAGATATTGTTCTCCCTGCATCCTTAAGAGATAATCAACTCTATTTTACCAATAAGTAAGTGCACCATCCAACAAGGGATGAATTCTTGGAAATTCTGTGTGTGTGTGTGTGTGAAAATACCTTCTAATTAAAGAAGATCTCTACTCGTTAACAGCCTTAAATAAAAGATATGATATCTTAATACTCAAAGAAAAAGTCAACAAATAAAAAATAATGAATAATTGAGAATTATTTCAGCATTGCTAAGAGATATAAGCTAATGAATAAGTTTTAAAAATCACCAAAAGAAAATAAAGGTGAATATCATTACTGATACGATCGAGGGCTTAAGGAAGAAAAAGGGATAACAACGCGTTTATATATATATAGGTGTACGGGTGTTTCAAACACACCAATAGCTGATGGGAGGCACTTTGATTTTGCGATAGATAGATATTTGGTGAAGTAGAGAAGATAATGAATGCTCAAAAGTTGTGGAAGTTGGTAAAAGACTTACAATTGAGTGTTTAGTGCCTAATAATGAGGTCTCACCGGAGCTCGTTTTGTTACGATAAATGGTAACTTGGCGATGATGGATCCTATAATTAACTGTAATGTTTATTCTACACCTTGGAAGAGATTATATAAGTAAATCCTTTCGATTGTGTCAGTATTAGTAATGAATTATTTTGTTAGTGGTGATTACAGTCATTTCTCTATCTTTTATTTCATGTGTGTTGATATCATCATTATTTCTTAGTGATTATTGGATGATTTCTTTTAACTATTTGGTGAAGTTCCCCATTTTGTGTGTCACATATTAATATCTATATATTGTCCAACTCAAACTCTAATAAGAGAATTTATGACCAAAGGATTATCGTGCCTTCAAGCACTGAATTAGAAAAGTTACGAAAGTCATTTCAATAATATCTAAAAAAATATTTCATGTACTTCTTCAAAGAATCAATAGTTATATATATTGATTACAATATTGTTATTCAAATTCAAACAATTAATATTTACGACTGTGGGAATGCATGATTATAGAAGAAGAAAAACCGCAGAAAAACTATTTAGGAAAATACACATCATAAAGAAAATGCAAATAACTTTTTTGGCAAGTACCTGATTGAAATAATGCAAATTATGTACCTATCTAATATGAACATCGAGACCCTTTAAATAATCAACTGGCCCTCTCTATCTTCTCCACAATCTAATATTTTGAAATATTAAAAATGTCGTCAATAAATACTTCAATAAATATTGAAACCATCCGCAATCGCAGTTCATCACACAATACAATGAGTGCTTCGAATTTATCTCCTTCTCAAAGAAAATCTTTAGGACAGAATATTTCATACTAAAACGTTATAAAGAAGAAGTCATCATTTTAAATAAATGCAACTTACTCAACTTGAGAAACTGTTCTTTAACTTGTACTCCTTTTATACCAATTGAAATTGATTCCTTTGAGAACTATAGAAAATATGCTGTTAGTAAAATAGAAAAGCAACAAGGGCCTTTTATTAGTGGAGATTATAAATTATCTAATTTTGATTTTTAGGAAGAAAAGATTCTCACGAATGGTCGGAGCCTCTTATTTAATTAATTTGGAAGGTACGATCATAAGAAGCTCTATTATTCACTTATTTTCGGCCACATTTATATCCAACACCAGTCTTTCACCTTGTTGACATGTTTGACCTATAATGCAAAAATAAGGATTTTGGCGTAAAACAAGGATTTTTCTACATTCTTGCACACTTAATCTTCTTCCATTAAGTGTATCTCACACTATATGTGCACGTTTTATCAATATTTTTTAGATTTAAGTAGAATACTAATTATAACCTTTATCACTTTATGCTATCTGTTAGAATTTTCTTTGCTTGTGGTTTTTCATACTGAATGAACGAATACTTCAACAATTAATATGACTATGTAGTAAATATGGAATATAAGGGTGGTCCCATTGAGCTTAGACATGGCCCAAAAAAATAATGTTTACAAAATCAACCACCAACAACGCAAATAGAGATGAATTCACTAGATATTGTGTATATATAAACTACTTATCTTAATATATTCTCCTGACTATTTTTTACAGCTTCCTCTGTTCGTAATTCAAAGATTGTGGGTTGTTTTTTCTTGTTTACCCTGTTCTTAATGGTGTTCATTTCAACCCCTTAATTGCTCATCAGTAGCCACTGGATTTTCGTTGAGCAACTTGGCCTTGCCTCTTCTACCCTTTCTTAATTGTTTCACCTTATTTTTACAAAGCTCCGGGTGCTTAATTCTGGTAATTTAGCTGATTGTTTGTTGCTGCTCTTATTCTCCATTCAGCAAATGTCTCTGCATACCTCTTATTTTCATCCCTTTTAGCATACAAAATGTTTAATTTCTGATTAACGTCTATGGCACCATCCTCATCTGAAAATCCTCTTTCATATTCCTCATCGAGATTAAGCAAGTTACCGTTTGGTGGTGGTACATCCAAAGAAATAGACTTTACCTGGTTCACCACAACACTCGAACTAAGTGGCCAAATACCACTCTTTTCAAATCCCAATATAATATTGGAACGTTAATCCATTACTTCTTGCATACAACACGGCTGGTATAAGATCTTTTTTTTGCGGCCGGTAGCTGGAATTTGGTTTATAGATCTTTTTGTTGTATGTGGAACGCCATCTTCACCGGTCCAAAGCTGAGATGAATGGCTAGGCAGAACCATCAAGTCTATATTATTTTCTCGGAATTCTTCGATTGGCAAAAAAATGATACGAGAGGAGTGGCCATCGACGACCAATAACTGCTTCTTTTTCGACTGATATATTTAAGAAAGGTGTTCTGGAACCACGCAAGAAAGAACTCAGAATTGATGTAACCAGAGGGTGTTGCTCTTAAAGAACACTTACGAATACCCTTCTTCTTTACATCTTCCAACCAAACCTTTCCAACTGTTGTACCTTTAACGATTATAAGTGGAGGCATAGCATATCCAACAGCATTTATGCACTCTAACGAGAAGTTCAGCTTTTGTAGCACCCAATTGAGGACCACTTGGCTCCTCGGAAGGAAAAATACAGAGCCAGATATCGGCGATCTCACCCAATTTGATAACCTGTCTCATCTTAATTATAAATATCTCTTGGTTCGTAACGATTTTCTTGGATTAAGTCACCTAAGATTTTGAACCATCTTTCCAGGTCTTCTTTATTACTATTAAAAACCCTATAGGGATCCAATCCTTTAGCTTTCTTCAAGGCGATGATCGGATTCCTCTTTAAAAAATTTCCTATCCAATTCTTACTCACATAATGGTGAGTGGTAGTGTTCTTGGTTGGTTTTAGTGTTGATGGTTTGGGATACTTATCCTTTCCAGAATGTCTTAGGTCCACCAACTCATCCTCCAAAGAATAAAGTTTTTCGTTGTCAGCAGCCATATCCATTTTTGCATATTGAAGTAGCACATTCGTTAGCCGATTTTCATCTTCCTTTGACAAAGTTTGGTAGGCTTATTTTGATGCTGAATTGGATTGTCCACCATTGATTATATATATAAGCGTTGAACGGGGCAACCCGGCGTCCCTTTCAATCGTCCTGATTGATTTATTGGTCTCCAAATGACTTCTGGCCATATCTTTTAGTATTCTAGGTTCCCTTATCTCTTGAAGCAAGAGCTCTAGGTTTTCTTTTTGATTTTTCCATTGCTAATGATTGTGGTCTCTCACAATTTGATAAATCAGGGTAACCCGTATTTTTCGTAGAACTTTTCTTACTTCAAACAGGAAGAGGTTAACCAAAAGAGGTGATTCCTGACGGTATAAACAAACAACATTACTTTTCTTCTAGTTGTAAATATATTATCAAGAAGAATAAAGGAAGGGATGTTTTCGGGAATCAGAAGCTTTGGTTTAAGTACAATACAACGGTCAATCAATCAAACATTATTGATTGGCCAATTTCAAATTTCATCAAGATTTATTCATAATGGATCATTAATTGGAACTTTACGTGATAGTCCAGGAGCTCAAAGAAATGGTAAAAGATTAGGTCGTGGCCCATCAAGTGGTAAAGGTAAAACTTCAGGTCGTGGACAAAAAGGTCAAAAGGCAAGAAGTCATGTAAAATCATGGTTTGAAGGTGGTCAAACCCCAATTTATAAACTTTTCCCAAAAAGAGGATTTAGAAATCCTTTAAAAGTTGAATTAAAAGAAGTTAATTTGGCAACTATTAGAAGATGTTGGTATGAAGGTAAAATTCAATTAAAAGAAGGTGAAGTTTTAAATATTAGAAATATGATTAGATTTGGAGTTATTACTGGTCATGTAAGATATGGTGTTAAACTTCTTGGTATAGGTAAAGAAACATATGATTTACCTATTAAAATAGAAACAACAAAGGCATCATTAGATGCAATTCAAGCTATTGAAAAAGCTGGTGGTTCATTTGTTGCTAAATATTACAATTCTTTAGGATTACGAGCGCATTTAGTTCCAGGTTGGTTTTTAAGAAAAAGAGGTAGATTACCATTAGAAGCAAGACCAATTAGAAGAAGAGATATTCAATATTATACAGATCCTGTTCGTCGTGGTTTTATGTCAGATAAAGCTGATCAAATTCAAAAAACTGTTAAACAAGTTGAAAAATCAGTTTCTAAAACTGATTTTAAAAGACAATTGGAATTTTTAAAATCCTCACCAACTTCTGTAATTAATCCAAATATTGGATTTACTGAAAGTAAGGTATTAAAAGCCTCAGAACTTTTAGCATCTATTGAACAACCAAAAAGAAAGGGTAAATCGCCTAAAGCATAATTGTAAATAATTCTACTGTATATACGATATTTAACAATAGTATTAGTGAACTATCAATCAAATTAACATATTTATCTCTCAATTGACTGTAATTATCTACATGTGTAAGATTTTATATGATTACAAGTTCCGATTCAATACTGTTTAGAAAAAACTAAACTATTATTTTTACATTCATTTGAAAAAAAGATAAGGAATGAAACATTTATTGTTATAAGAATTTAATACACAGTAAGTTTTTATATTAAAAATGTAAATTAATAAATTTTTCAGATTATAATTTAAGCCTCAAGAGTTAATCTACCAGATGGGTTTGTGACCTTAACACCTAAAGCTCTGGCTTTTTCAACAAGTGTAACTCTGTTGCGGGAAGAGACATTGTGGGCAATTTCAGCAGCATAAGTTTTTGTGTGTAAAAGTAATAAATCTAAATCTTTAACATTTGAAACGAGGAAAACTTTGTGACCAGATGGTGATAAATGACGGGTTGCCTTGTTTGAACCGTAACCAATCTTTGGCATACGGATGGTACCTCTGAATCTTCTTCTGACACATGAGTCAATACCCTTTGGTTTTCTCCAGCTTTCTCCAACACGGTGGTAACGGTCGGAATGATGACGCTTGAACTTCTTGGCGTGTTTCTTAACAATTTTTGGATGTGGGAGTGAGGCAGCCATCTAGAATTATAAGTTAGTTGAGAAACCCAACAGTTAAAAGGAATTGACGAAACTTATGGAGTGAATGATTGGATACGAATTAGTAACAAGTATCTGAATTGTTGAATAACATTTTCATTTGCTGTACAATATGGTTGAGTATCAAATTATTTGATTTAGATCGATTCTTAAAATTTTCTACATTCAAAAGGCTTTCTTGAATTCTAGTCACAGATGTTGATATCATCCAAACGTTCTCTCCATAACGACCCTCGCAATATCCTCATCGGTTTTAAAAATTAAAACATACCTTTGTTGTTGGTTATGTTAAACTAGACCTTTGATGAGTTTCTAATTGTGAATATCTTCCTGAACTACGGCCTGAATAGTACGCTGTAGTCTCAAATATACGACCGCATGAAAATTTGAAGGTGACTGTGTTTTATGTCAACGTAACAGCCCTAACTATATACACGTGCATAACGCTTATTAAGCAAACCATCACTCTTCGACAACTCACCTTCACTTTTTCTGAGTGGTTTTCCTGAGGCACCCAAATCAACCAAACATGCCCTCCTCCGTCCATTCAAAGAGTCCAAATTTCTATTGTTTAAGCCAAACGGAATATCATGTCCCTAGGCCATCTGCATGCGACAACCTCTTGCGGATGTTTGGCTTGAACAAAATATCGGAATCAGTTGCACGGTTCGATCCGGTGACGGGCGAAAAGAAAAAACTCCGAAAGTCATACAAAGGTCACATCCAAGACCTGCCTGGAAAGCATACGGTTTCTCCTGGTGAGCACTCTCTTCTACAGGTCGCGTTCCAACCTCCTCCAGAGGGACCACCCGTACAGATTAGGCAGCTAGACACGGGTATGTTAAATAGAGCGCTAAATTTCGAGAAGACGGGTCTAAATGGAATTCCTGGTGCTGATGCAGCGATGCTGGCAGTCGGTGATGCATATTTATCTTCCCTTGGTGCTGAGAATACTTTTACTCAGGTTGAAACCTCTAATGACGATGGTGCTCTTGCAAAGATATCTAAAATGAAGAAAAAGAGAAAGAGAAAGAAGCAGTCTTCTATTGATTTGGATCAAATGACTCCAACAAGTGATAATGACTTATCAGTTCTTACAAAACGCCGGAAAACAGAATTTTCCCACTCTAGTCGATAAACATGCTCATTCATTATTGTATGTTCTTTTAAATTAACAACAACTCCTTATGATAAGAATTTCTTTTTTTTTATCTAATAACTTGGCTCAATATTATTTGCCTCAGAAAACGATTTATTTATTTTATATATGCGTTACAGTAAATACAAATCATAACTCATTGGTACTAAACTCATTATCAAGCACCCATAATGATGATTTCACCCTTCCTTATGAAAAACAACAACCCAAAAAAACAATTCCACAAAAAAACTTAATATAATATATCAAGAAAATCTGAATCTAACAATATATTTCCATGGTATAAACTTTCGTGTCATTAATAAATTTCTATTTCAAACTGATTCTTTTATTTTTTAGGTTATACTTGGTTGGATCCCTACCTTTTTTTATATGAATGAATATGAATGAAATTTTACAAAATGGGATTACTCTTTCATAAATATTTGAGACTTTTATCAATTATATATATACCTCTACCGTATATACTTWCTTTTTTTTTTTTTTTTTTTTGGCTTTTTTTTTGATTTTGATTTTGCTTTTGATTTTTTAAAATATATTAAGAACATGAAACATCGATGAGGGCGATATTAGTTTTCTAACCCTATACCTCTGTGCTATGATAGAATTAAATATTCTGAATTGGGGGTTATTAGTTTTAATACACTTACTTACACTTAACAAGAATACATGGTACAAAACATTTTGTCACACATGTAAACATTTAGCCCATTTCTACCGTATAATTCGCTTCCTGTTATAAATAACTACGCATAGGCCTATAGTAATTGTAAATGTTATTACTAGAATATGCTGAACTTAGAAATTTATTAGTAATCCTTTCTACACTTGGGAATCTTATACGTTTTAATCCAACCCGGTTACAGAACAAGGGATCGCCATTGAATTCATCTCAAATTCTTGAAAAAACGGCCAATTCTCCTATCTCAAAACTGTTATGCTTCAGTTAGTGATTTTTTCAAATTCTTTATTAGGCCAGATACAAAGAAAGGAAGTAGTGGAAATTGGGTTAAATATTGTTTGTGATCAACTAAAGGAAAAGGACTTCAGTTTTTTATTCTTCAAGATAAGTATTTTATTATAAAATATAAAGGATTGATATTTCAATTTTGACTAACATTTATGAAGAATGATTATGATATTAATGTTCGTTTGGGATATTTGATGTGCTTCTCATAGGTTTCTTAGCTTCTTCCCAATTAAATGTAACAACCGAATAGGAATACTTTTTATGCGAATCTTCTGAATTTGTTTCCTAAACACCAAATAGTTGTTTTGCTTACACAATTCAAATGAAGGATTAAAAGAAATGTCGAAATAAGGAGTAGATGTTTTAAACAAAGGCGTTGCTATTACTATTTAATATATTTTAGATTTTTGGAAGCTCTTTTGTATGCCTCCATATCATACATGCAATATTTGCTATCACTTCTTTGTGTTATCAGCGAATTAATATGAAAGTGTATCATATAATCTTCTACACTTTTCAATCCCAATTACTCAGATTTACCTTCCCTTGTTTTCCTGTAATCTTATATTCTAATACCACAAGATTATTTAATTTTTTTTCTCTTGGAAATGTTAATTTGCTTTACAATTAAGAGATGATGGTGTTAAAGTTCACCTTATACAATTAAAAGTTTCTAAAATAAAATTATGTTGACCCATTAAGTCAGTGCAAATTGACACAACAATATATATGTAAATAGTTCGATAGATATTTAGACTCCACTTCAATACTAAATCTTAACCAATATTATCAATATATTTATATTAATCAATACACGAACTAAAGGTATTAATAACTGTAAATAAGATAATTAGAATGGAAGATAAACCATCAACAAGTAGATATACGGCCAATAGTCTTGGTCCACAAGTCGTCGATCTCAGAAAGAGTCAAGAATATGGAATATTCAAATGCCTTGATGACTAAGAAGATTGATGAGATGATCGAAACATTCAATAGGCTTATTAATGTAAAGGGCTTAATTAATAAGGATAATTTGGATGAAGTAGATCTCGAATGTGCATATGAAGAACAACAAGATGTGAATAGACCTTCATTAGCTTATGGTAGCGGCGCTCATACTCATCCCCCTGAAAATATCCAAAGAGTTCTACATACTTTCATTCCACACTCTTCTGACTGGAATCGAACTCCTAATTCTATTAACATACTATTATATCCACTAAATCGATTGGAAATTTCTAAAGGTGCTGACGGAATGGTTAACTGGACCAAGACTATTGGCCATATATCTACTTGTTGATGGTTTATCTTCCATTCTAATTATCTTATTTACAGTTATTAATACCTTTAGTTCGTGTATTGATTAATATAAATATATTGATAATATTGATGTTAAAATTTAGTATTGAAGTGGAGTCTAAATATCTATCGAACTATTTACATATATATTGTTGTGTCAATTTGCACTGACTTAATGGGTCAACATAATTTTATTTTAGAAACTTTTAATTGTATAAGGTGAACATTAACAGATGAAAATTATCTGCAGAGCCATGGCAGCATGTATATGTTACTTATATTGAAATGAGAGGAGAGGTGTTGGTCTATAACCAATCATGGTGAATCATTACACATATATAATTGTTTATAACTTATGATTTGTGTATATTTCTAATAGCCAAATTTTAAATGAAAAAAAAACTATTTTAAAACTAAAGGTAGGTTATGCCATTAATGTTATAATCTAGTGATAGTTCTGGTAAGATTTAATATTTATATGGTCAAAATCGTTATTTAAAATCCCCTGGATAAAACCTGTGGGAAGTTTAAATCGTGAATTCAAGAATTCAGACATCAAATTTTTATCCTCTTCGTTCATATCAAGAAGATAAGCTATTTTTAATACCTCCTCTATATCCTCCACTCTTGCGATAACTGCTTCTATATCGTTGGAACTACTGTTTTACCTTTACATTTCCACCAGTAGGAGTTGGAAGAAGTGTTCTTCTGATTCAAGAGTGCTAATGAATTTAGGAGGTGTTTGTACTTGTGGTGGTGTTTTTGGAGGAGCTTGACGAGCACCTTTAAGCTTTAAGAAGGCATTCTTGTTTAATATGAAGTCCCACATTATCATTCTCTACTGTCATACTAATTTTCTTAAGCTTTCCTAAGTTTGTGATCCTGGTATATGAGCTATTAAATATTTTAACTAGCTGTTGTTGTTGCTTCCTTGTAATGGTATTCACCATTATTCCATTTACAGTAACATGACCGTCGCCCTTTGGAAATGAAGCAGCAGAAACAGTTGGGGAAGGTACCGAAATTTTATTAATATCAGTAGCATTTGCTAATGAAATTGTAGATAAAGCAGAGAATGCTAATGTAGAAAGTTTCATTTTTTAGTATATAGAAAAATTTTATTTGGGGAAAATTAAAAGAATGAATGGGAATTCTCATTTAGGGATCTTTATACTTATTTATATACTACTGGAAGTCCATGGAATCAAGAAGTTTTATATAAAACGTTTTCTTCCAAGATGGTAGGTATATTGTATAATTTGTTCAAATGTAAAATAGTTTAATACCGTAGAATTCATATTTTCCTTTATTCTCCACTCATAACCTCTTTGTTCTTCCAGCATTATTCGCAGATTGTCCTAAACAGTTTCTTGTATTAGCGATTTATGCGGAGTAGCTGATAGAACGAACTGTTTGCAAAAAATCCTATTTCAAATTTAGGCATGTTGTTGTTAACAACCGTACTATTGTCCACCTTGAGAGAGATTATATATGTAAAACCTTTCGGATGTAATATTTTTTTTTGTTAGTGCTTATTATAGTCATTTCTCTGTCCTCCTTTTATATATAATGTATCATTATCATCATCATTTCCTAGCGATTACCTGTATTGGATGATTTGTTTGATGTAGTTTCCTATTTTGTGTGTCACATATTAATATGTAAGTATGAATATCGTCCAACTCAAACTTTAATTATAATGAGAAAATCCATGCCCAAAGGATATCATGACTTCAAGCCCTGAAGTAGAGAAGTTACCAAAAGTAGTATCAATAATATCAAAAGGAAAACTTTTCAAGTAGTCTTTCTTCAAAGAATCAATAGTTATATTGATTACAATATTGTTATTCAAATTCAAACAATTAATATTTACGACTGTGGGAATGCATGATTATAGAAGAAGAAAATATGCAGAAAGACTATTTAGGAAAATACACATCATAAAGAAAATGCAAATAACTTTTTTGGCAAGTTTTGATTGAAATAATGCAAATTATGTACCTATCTAATATGAACATCGAGACTCTTTAAATAATCAAGTGGCCCTCTCTATCTTCTCCACAATCTAATATTTTGAAATATTAAAAATGTCGTCAATAAATACTTCAATAAATATTGAAACCATCTGCAATCGCAGTTCATCACACAATACAATGAGTGCTTCGAATTTATCTCCTTCTCAAAGAAAATCTTTAGAAGAAGCAACAGAATATTTCATACTAAAACGTTATAAAGAAGAAGTCATCATTTTAAATAAATGCAACTTACTCAACTTGAGAAACTGTTCTTTAACTTGTACTCCTTTTATACCAATTGAAATTGATTCCTTTGAGAACTATAGAAAATATGCTGTTAGTAAAATAGAAAAGCAACAAGGGCCTTTTATTAGTGGAGATTATGAACTAAATCCTGATTATACACTTAAAAATGTTACACCTAAGATAAACAATTTAAATCCAAATCGGAATAATAATAAGAGGGATGGCTATATTAGTACTAGTATTACTGAGAGTGCTAGTTCTTTTAATGATGATACTTATAGTATCTCATCACATATTAGAACATATTCTTCAAACTCAACAAACTCTACTGACCCATATGTCTCTAAGAGAAATTCGGATGAATATTCTACTAATGCATGTAATCAAATGACTGAAGATAACGATACTGCTGTAGCCCATTGTCATGATGATTTAGAATCATCTTGTGAGTCGGATATTGATGCAGAGATTGAAAGTAATTATGAAGTTGAATATGATTATAAAGTAAATGAAAAAGAACCAAAATTGGAAGATAATACACGTTATAGTTATCCAACATCAGAATTTTATAATATGGATAATGAAGGGAAACATTGTAAATGGGATCATATTTTTGATTCAACCAATTCTTCAATCATAATTACTAATTTAGATGATAATTCAACAATCAAAGGATCTAGTGATGATAAAGATGAGGAACCCGTTTTACAGTTGAAAAAATCAAAAAGTTCAAAAAAGAGTAAATTTTTACGATTTAGAAGGTATGGTGATCATAAGAAGCTTTAACTACTTAGGATTTAGACTTTGAAAGAAACTTTCTGTATACAAGTATTATTAATATTGTATTTGTTTAAATGATTTAATAAATCTATCTAAATTAATATTAACTGTAGAGAAATTGTAATGATCTCAATTATAAGCTTACAATTACTACCGTGGCTGTCGAATGGAATTTGAAAAAGGAAATGAATAAATAAGTTGATAAAGCCTACAGCATGATGAAACATTTTATAAGTTTATGACTATAAATGGGAAAACATAGTCAATGTCAGACAAACAAGTATATAAATATCATAATCAATATCACGACATTTCAATTTGTATAAGTTATATATTAATTACAAATAGTAATTATCATTACAATGAGGAAGTTATTCACTAACTACAAACCGTTATACAATAGAAATGAGACTACCTTAATAGCAAATAGGATCCATTTTTATTTGGATATCGATAATATATTACCTAAAAGGGATGAATTATATCTTCCTTTTGTATAGATAATAAAATTTAATCTCCGTATTTATAGATAATGTATTATATTCACCGATGGTAGGAAATACCTTGATCCATCATGTCCCTTTAAATCGATGTGGAATTTCCTTCAATCTACTCGAGGGAAAATTACTAGTTAGTTATAATCAAATTCCATTTCATTTTATTCAGACAGTACCTCTCTTTTGATAATTCTGACAGCCCATGGTCATTTTATAGATAGGCATCAAAGAGGAAATCGACAATTACAAACGAAGCTACTGATTCTGAATTATGGGACCATATGCATGCTTGTGAAATGGCTGATAAATTAATGAATTTATTGAAGTTCATCATTTATTAGAATGATATTAACATTGAATATCTGGAGTCTGTGTCCCTTTGAAGAAGTAAATCAGATCTCAAGTTAGAAATTTGTTACTTAGTCTCAAGCCTCAATTCACTTGTTTGCTTGTATCAATTTTTTCTTGAAAATCTTCAAATAAGAGTTTGAATTCGTTAACATTCCTATCGGAATATCTAGATGATTCTTCAAGTTTTGTGTCTTTGACAAAGGATTTCGAGAATTGAGGGGTTCTTAAGTAACGATTTAGTTTTTTTTTTTGCAGTATATATGTATATATTCAAGTTGTGATTTCTAGATCTGAGATTCTATCTGACCCTAAAAATCTGCTTCTATCTATAATAATTGTATGCCTGGATGATTTACAATGTATGATTGTAGACATTGAAATATATATTATAGTAGAACTAATTAATAAAAACATAAAGGAAAAAGACTACAATGTTTATGTATTTATATAAGAGGACAACAATGGAACTCATAACAGATAATTTCACAGTAATTAATTGGGCATCTAATCCGGTTTCAAAAGGAAAATATCACCATATTGATACAACATTTTGAGTCTATCAAGGAAAGTGATCTGACTTAAGATTCGGCGAGTATCAGGATTCACGAGTATGATTGTTTGAGAAGTATTTGTTTAGATGTTATGGTTTTTGTTTTGTATTGTAAATAGTTTGGTTCTTACTTTCTTTCTTTTCAATTAATTACTTTTAATTTATCGAAAGTCGCACGACTAATAAAATGAAGAGGAGGCCATTTTTTCCATCGTTTTTTGGATAAATTGCGGTCTCCAGATCAAGTGTGTAAAAGCTTCTTATTCGAAATAGATATGATGATCTATTTATTTATTCATTTATTAATATAAATTAATTAATACTATCACTTTATTAGCATTCCAGAAAAATTTCAAAATCGTGTCTGGAACTAATAATGATGATTAATTATAAAACTAAATGATAATCAATAATCTGATCTTTTTTTTTTGGGGGGCTGACAGGAATTATGGATATATGCATACTTAATTATATATGGGGTTGGAGAATATACAATATCACACATCTACTTGATTTTCGATGAGCCGTCCAATTGAATTGTCCATGTTTTACCCCCATGTTGGCTCATTATCTACTACATGATAGCTACTAACGTTACTATAGCTAACTTCTAAATTTATATTCTAAAAACAATCTGAAATCCGATTAAAAAGAGCTCATGTATGTCGTGGTTAGTGCATATATTAATTGATAAAGAATATGTTTTTTAAGAACTTTTTCCCAAACTTGTTTCTGCACATGAGACTATACAGAGAAAACACTTAAACTTTGCCTTAATTGGAATGAATTAAAATCACGATAACAAAGTCAATTATATCGCCGAATGAAACTTGTGAAGCAGATGTTCTGGAGTCTGCCACGTGACCGTCGGAAATAAAAGGAGTGGCAGTATTTCATTAGTCATGGAAGGGTATGCACGGATATGCAGTATCCAGGAAGTTACTGCTGAAATAGGAAGGCATGTTGGAAGAGCCGAACGGCATGCATGAGGGGTGCATCGAGCGCACATATGGAAAGCCGGGTTAGTCTGAAATGAGAAATAGATAAGAAGATCTTCTGACTCTTTTCTGTTTTCTTTGTTAGTAACACTAGTACTTTCACAATATGGCTCATTTTCCTGTTACTCATCATCAAAATTTAACACCTGCTGTTAAAAGTGTTTTATCCTCGACTTTTATACCTGTTATGATAAAGCCCGGTAAGAGAAGAAAAAGTAGTATACAATCATTTGAACAAAGGCAAAGACCGCGGGGCGAATCTTGTTTATCAAAAGAATTAATTAATGAAGTAGTACAAACATCAGAAATTTTGCAACAACAAGAAGAACAAGAAAGTTTTGCAGATGATCCTTGGAATTCATTATATGATAGTCCACAATTACATTCACAATTATTATTAGATTCTCTATTAGAAGAAGATAATTATTCATCATTAGATTCAAATTCTTATGATAGTAATTTATCAAGAGATTCAAGTGGTTCATTTTCAACTTGTTCATCAAGTAGTAATAGTATAAATGAATCTTTTTTATTTTCTTCATTTCCAATACCTTCAAAATCTGAAAGAGTTGATTTAAATTCTCATCCATTATCTGAATCATTTACATTATCTAATTCTGATTCTGATTCTGAAACTGAAACAGAGTGTGAGGGGGAAGATTTAGAAGAAGATATAATTTCAATTACAACTAAAAAAAATGACAAAAAATCAAAATTTGTATCAAATTTAACAAAATCTCTAAAGACTTTAAAATCAATAGCGGCAAATATATCAACTGCTCAGCAATCATTAATAAATTTATCAATAGATATAAGTCCAAGGTTAACAGATGATAAAGTACCACCACCTGGTTTAATGCATGTTCCTTCTCAACCATTAACAACAAGTTCAAGTTCACTTAATTCAAATTCAAATAAAAGTAAAAATAATGATATTAATAATTTTAAATTTGTTCCATTAAAAACATATAGTATCAGAGAAGTTCTTCAAAATAATAATCCATTAATATCATCAAATATTGAAATTACAATAAAACCAAGAGAAGCAAGACTTAATTCAAATTTTTTGCGTGTTTATGCAACAGAAACATTAATGAAAAAATATAATATTCCATGGACAGTTCAAATTAAATCAAAAGATGATAATAATAATTTAATTATAAAAACAAAAGATTTAAAAAGTAAAGCATGGGATATGATTATGTTGCCCCCACGTTCTGATTCAATAATGAATCCATTAATTAATATTTGTGATTATGTTTATGTTGGTGATTCAAATGAAAATTCAAACAATACAGTTATTACAAATAAAAATAAATCTTCTTTATCATTATTAAATTCGTCATCAAATAATTCATCATCTTCTTCAAGTTTATCAAGAAGATTTATGACAGCTTGGTCAGGTTATGATTATAATATACAACAAGAACAAGATATTATAAATATAAATGATAACAACAACTATAATAATTCTATGAAAACATTAAGTCCAGAAACAATTGAATTTATGAAGAAAAATTTCAATAAAAGAAATAATTGTAATAGTAACAATAATAATGGAGAATTCAATAAATGTTTAAATTTTACAGTTAAAGGATGGTGTAATAAAAGATGGATTCCTATTAATGCTTATTAAGTTATAATTATAAAATTTACGAGTGGTGGTTTAAGTTGTTGATCAAGAATTTCATAATTATTATTATTTATTGATTGATTGATTAAATAATTTGTTGAGGAGTAGTTCCGTTTTCTTTAAAATTTGTTTCACATTTTGTTGGATTCTTTTATTTGGAGTTAAATATTTCATTTCTTTTATATTTATGATTTATGATTTATCATTATTCATTATTCATTTTTCATTTTATTTATTTTATTCATCTTTCATTTTATTCATTGGCATAACATTACAAGCTAAACTACTAACAAACAAACATTTTAAATTGATTGTTTTTCCAAATAACTAAACTTAGATAGATGTATATAAGTTTATTTTAATATATTTATTTATTTATTTTATTGAGAGATTTCGTCATAAATTCTGATAATTATCAATTTAATCGAAACGTGTCATATTGTTAAGTTTTTATTCTATTTAAATATATAAATTTCAATTCCAAGTTGCAACTTAAACAATGAAGCTACATATACCCGCTACGCGCACGCTACAACGAAAACGCGCATATTCCAAATATGTGCCCCACGCGCACAATTATGCCCATCTAAAAACACCCTAGCTTATGTCTAATGTAGACGTCGCCGGAAAACACCGTGCGCGGCCATATACACAAGGCCGTATATAAAACTAAGGATTAATCCTCAACAAGGTGGAAATTTTATATAAGGATGAATAAAAAGATCGGATATAGGAAAAATAAAGGGAATGATGATCTTATGAAAATGAAATGGTGTCATTGATGTATTTGTAACTTGGTGCCTTATGATCGATCGCATAATCCTAATGAGGAAAATTAAAGAAGACATCATTAGAATCTCATATTATAATACATACACATTTCCAATGAACCTCAACATTAACATCAACATACAATTCCAAACTCATATTCCAATACCAAATAATTAATATGCACACAAGAAAAATTAAATTTAAATTCTCTTTTATCATCTCAGAACTTCCAAGCATTAAATTTGAAAAACTTTATCTATGAATTTTGACTCTGGCAATGAGACCAATCAGCAAAATCAAAAGTTAATTCAATTCTCGTAAGCTTTTGCATTTGTCAAGGTTAGATTATTACACTTGTTCATCTAAGTTAACGAAAGAAAAGTTGAATAGAGAAGAAGTGGATATATTTTAAAGTGGAAATAATTTCCCGCGGTACATTCGTTTTCCTCTGTATCAGCACGTGTACATCTAATTACACGTTAGCTCAACGGCGGTAAAATAATTCCAGTCATCTCTCAGATTTAAAGTGTTGCTTACATAATAATAACTATCACGATTACGTAAGTCATTTAACTTTACAGTTTGAGCCAATAGAAATGCTTTGTTTAGTCATGGGCGGTGGCTGATAATTTATTTCATCGTCATGGCCCGAACTTCAGCCCGAACATCAAGTGCATCATGTGGCTGAATATTTAGTGTAAGAAAGTACCCTTTATCAAATTACTTATTTATAAGCTTAAGCTTCCTTTTGACTGTGACGCAAAAAATGACCTTGTTTGTTACATCTGTTATAACCTATAATTAAGACGATTCTATATTTGCAACTATTGTTGTTGTTTTATTTATCTCGCAATATGCGAAAGAATCATTTATTTTGTAAAAATTTATCTTTATTTCCCTTAATCCTAATTCTAAATTATTTTTATAGTGTATCAATTTTTCAAAAAAGTTAACTTTGGTTCTGTTTATGCCTCTATTATGCTTGATCCTAACTTCTCCTTCGGTTGTAACGCTTGAGCTACAAGAAACATCTACAGTTAATATTAATAAATGAACTTATTAAATCAATTAAACAAATTTTTGAAATACAATATATTAATATACAAAAATTTGCTTCCAACCTTCCAAAGTCTAAATCCCAGGATAAGTAATTAAAGCTTCTTATGATCATCATACCTTTTAAATCAACATTAATATTAATAAAGCTTAAGTGAAGAGGTACCTATTATTAATGATAATATTTTCTTCTTAAAATATTAAACACCTTCCTATTCTACTGCTTAGTTTTAAAATAAATCACCATAGCTAATTAGAAGATTAAGTATTTTTCATTTTCATAAATAGTATAAATCTATTCTTTTTTGAACGTATTGAGTTCTGTAGCTGTAAACATATTTCCTATCTTTATCATATCTAGATCCGTTGATTGTTAAATCTTTATTTAAATTAGTACTTAAATTTGAAATACCAACAGAATCAAAAAATAGAATCTCATTTAAAATTGAAATGTTCCCCTTCATAATTCATATTGTAAATGTATATTTTCATCTGATTTTCATTTTTTATTCTTCATATATCGTGAAAATCCATCCCTTCTTATACATTTTGATTTTTTCAATTTTGAAGAAGATCCTTCATCCTTATCATTTTCAGATTCATTAATGTTTAAATCATCAATTATATTGGAACTTATTTCTGAAGTATTAACAGAATCAAACATATCATCCCATTTACAAATTTCTCTTTTCCGCTCCTGATAAAACTCCGGAAATGGAGTATGCCAACGATTAAGATACATTAATCCTGATATTTCATTATATTCATTTGCATAAATACTTCGATTAATATTTTTAGTAACAAATGATCCATTTAATGGATTTAAATTATAAGCGCTAGTTGTATTTATTTCATCTTTAAATAATTTATCACTTTTATATTGATCGTTCCAAGCTTTATCATAATTATCTAATTCTTTTAAAGAATTCGAACCATACAGAGTATCATCGTATCTTAATTTTGAATAAATATCTTTCATATCTGGTGTGTCTTCAAAAAGATCTTCAAATAATGGATAAGTAAAATTTCTCTTAGTATCATTAATATAGCTCTTTTTCTTAAAGGTTTTATTAATCCAAGCATCATCATATCCATATGTTTCTCTTATAGAGCTTTGAGGTAGCGGATCATTAATATTTATTGTTTTTGAAGAATATTTTCTGATACGTGATGAGGTATTATTAAAATCATCTATTGGTTGAGAAGTAGTCTTAGTAGTACCAATACTAATCTTCTTTATATCGCTATTTTTATCATCATCATCATTTTTCTTTGATTTTTTCTTTTTCTTTTTTCTTCTCTTTGATATCTTAGCATTAGGATTTTTAAATGTAAAATCAGGATTTAATTCATAATCTCCACTAATAAAAGGTCCTTGTTCTTTTTCTATTAACTTAATTGCATTTTTTCTATAATTTTCAAATGAATCATGTTCTACCCTTTTAATAGGAATACCATATGTTAAGTAATTACTTAAACTTTGTGAGTTACTTTCCTTTACCATGCCGACTGCTTCCTTATACCGTTCTAAAATCATTCGTTCTGCTGATATATCTAAGGACTTTCTTTCAGAAGGAGTTAAATTTGAGGCGCTTATTGCATTATCAGGTGTAGTTTCAAAAGTTATTGAGTATTTGCTGGTATTTGTTGATGACATTTGTAAATATTCAAATTATCAGGTTGAGTGGCAAGTAAAGAAGGAAAGATAGACAGAGAAATATGGGGTAATTTATTTATGTATCTTCCATAAATAGCTTTTCTGCTTACCCTACGGTACCGACAGTAAATTGAAATCATTATGATTATCGATTCTTTAACTGGAAGCCATGAGTATTAGAGTTCAAAGATAGCAATGGTATATGCATATGCATATGTATAAGTACAAAAGAGGAAACTACAATAATCATCTTTAAGCTTGAAGTAGATTCTTTGAGGAAAAATTATATTACTCCCGAGTTCATTCTACATGTCGATACTTTGAATACCATTTACAATCGGTTGTGTAATCTACAGAACAGACCAGGATGTACTTAGATGAGATGCGTATAGATAAATTAAATCAAATTTATTAGACAAAATTATAGTAAATTACCAAAGTAACGAACCAATTAACTATCAAAAGATTAGTCTAACATAACTCAATGTCTCTTTATCAGAGACATAATAAAGTCAAAGTCACGCACAAAATGCCAAGAATCAATATGGTAATTAATTTATTACTAAGTAGTATTGGAGTAGATTTTCTTTCAAGATCGTTCAAGTGATCTCTATCTTTCGAGTGGGAAGTTCATGAGTTTCTCAATATTTCCTAAGTTAAATAAGAATGTGGAAATTTATCTTCCATTTTAAAATTTGGTGAGTAGTAATTGAAGATTGATAAATGTGAATATTATAACTCTCAGATTGTCAACTGAAGTCAAAAACTGATAATATAATAAAAAAAAGATGTTAAAAAGTCATAAACCTTTATTAATTTCTAAATAAATTAAAATGGATAAAAACTATTTAATTTAGGGGTAACCATAAATTTTATAGCAATATTAATTAAAATAACACTATAGCTATAGACGATGGTAATGCTATACTTTCTCGAAGAGTTATTCCTGGAAAATGTCAATAATGAGAGTGATCACAAGTTCAAGTAACTTGAATCATTATTAGAAAAAGTTACGTCCGAGGAACAAATTCAAACTAATGTATTTCAAAAGGTAGTTTCACACTTCTACCATAATGGTTTTAAAGATTCAATAACTATTAATTTAAAAATGTTTCCATTTTTAAAAGAATTAATTTCATATTTATCTTCAAATGATGATGATGATATCGATAAATCTATTGACCTAGACTTAACATTTAATTTAGACTATACTTTTCAATTAATGTTGTTACTTTTGTAAATTTTATTAAATGTATGTGCTGTTTAGTCAAAAAAAAAAAAACTACACCTCATATTTCTTAGTAAGAATTTCATACGCATAATAGAGATTCAATTTTAAACATCTGAAGGGAGTACTGAGTTTCTATGGGAATTTGGAGTGTAGTAGATAATTATAATGTCTTATATATGGAGAGAAGTAACATTTAAAATTGAGAAAATTGCAAAGGAAAGCTAAAAGGCTAAGAAAGCAGATAATATATAAGCCTTGACTTTTCTTTAGGCCACTTAATAGGTTCTTCTGTCTACAAGAGTAGTCCCATTGAGCATGCATATCCAAAACGTGAAACCCGTCCAGCCTTTGTATCCTCTCCACAACCACCAACAATGGAAAAATCAAAAAGAAAACCTAGAGCTCTTGCTTCAAGAGATAAGGGAACCTAGAATACTAAAAGATATGACCAGAAGTCATCTGGAGACCAATACATCAATCAGGACGATTGAAAAGGACGCCAGGTTGCCTCGTTCAACGCTTATATATATAATCAATGGTGGACAATCCAATTCAGCATCAAAATAAGCCTACCAAACTTTGTCAAAGGAAGATGAAAATCGGCTAACGAATGTGCTACTTCAATATGCAAAAATGGATATGACTGCTGACAACGAAAAGCTTTATTCTTTGGAGGATGAGTTGGTGGACCTAAGACATTCTGGAAAGGATAAGTATCCCAAACCATCAACACTAAAACCAACCAAGAACACTACCACTCACCATTATGTGAGTAAGAATTGGATAGGAAATTTTTTAAAGAGGAATCCGATCATCGCCTTACCTCGCTCCATCACCAGTGACAGAGGCTCACGATGTACCGCTCATCAAAGCAATGGTAGAGTTGAACGTACCATTCTTTCAACTCAGAAGTATCTTCGCCTCTACATTGATAATAATAAAGATTGGATAAAATTAGTCCCATTTGCTGAACACGTCCTCAATGCAACACCAAAATTAAGTTTAAGAGGACAATTATCTATTGAAGTAGACATAAATCCCGTCATCAAAGGTTCTGAAGGGAAGGCGAGAGAAGCGGACGAGATTATGGAATATTTCGTTAGATATCAGATGGCAGCAAAATATAAAGACGGTTCAACTAAAATGGAACTACAAGAAATTATAGATCACAGAAAAGTTGCAAAAGGTTTCCTCATGAAATTGAAATTCATGGATAATTCAATTAGATGGATACGACTAAATGAGTTAAGAAAATCAGCTCCAGAGATGGTAAAAGATTATGAAACTAAATCTTCTGAAATAAGATTAGTTTCTTCAAAAAAAGGGAGGTGAATTATAGGTGAAGTTCGCCAAAACTTGCTTTAAYATAAATAGCTACGCATTAAATAGTRACATAATTAATTAGCTATTAAAATTATATCCTTTAAAAASACYAACTATGAAACTATATTGCACATATCACTAATTTGTTATTTATATTATAATCCAAAATAAAAATGATGAAATATGATATTCAATTACAAATAATAAATTATTTTGACCTCATCTCAGACCATACAACTCTGCAATATCATGTCTCTTTCCAGTTTCCAGTTGTTCCTCTATTCCTTCACTTGAAATMYTTYTAAGTTGTGCTCTACTGCTGGAGAAACCGAAATCTATAAAGTAAATAGTTCCATCAGAACTTTCTATAAAATTTTGTTTTCTTATGTCACCGTGTATAATGTTACAGGAATGAAGAATCTCGAGRTTTGTTTCTGCTTTTTGGAAGATACTAGGATCTGTGAAGTCCGGTGTTTTGCCTTTGATATAGTCCATCAAAATGAAAATACCGCAATCATTTTCATGTGCACCAGAATCAGATTTGAATTCAATAAATCCAAAACATATTAAGTTTGGAACAAAATTTATAGACTTCTTATGATCTTTTATTAGACAATATGTTTGATATTCAGTTGAAAAATGTTTAAAACACTTTTTGGGCATATGATCAGAACGTCGACTGCCCTTGAAAGCACAAAAAGGATCGTAGATTTTTAAAATATATTCTTTTTCGTTTTCCATTGGTGTTTGTACATTTGGATTTCTGTTTATTTTTTCAAATAATTCCTTCGACAATTTCATTACTTGAGTGTGATATTTTCGGTGCCGCGAATATTGAATACACATGCCTTTGAACTCCGATTCTGTTAAAATATCTTTGTTTAAACATAAATCCATATAAGTAAACTTAACTTCCTTTTGGGTGAGTTTATCTTGTAGTAATTGTTTTAATTCAGATCTCGGTATTTCTGCATCTAAATTAGTCTCGCTTGGAGTTTTCCGTAAACAATTTAAAAGATTTTTAAAGGCATTATCCACCTTTGTTTTTGAATGTGTTTCAAAGAATTTGATAGATTTTCTGACAAACAAAATAAAATGCAAAAGCAAACGCTGATTATTCAAAATCACATATTTGATTGGTAATGTTTTAAAACTTTTGTTTTTATTATCAAATCTTGTTGGAAAATCTTCAGCGTTACTATCTTTATATATATCAATATCTATTTGATATAAAATGGTGTGATTAGAATCAGAAATGCATCCAAAAGGAGTTTTAAAAAGAAGACACTGGTGAACAGATTGAGTTAAAATATTGTTGAAATTGTCATCAAAGGGATTTTCTATGTCCACGATAATATTTGGTTTTTTTAGTTCTATAGTTATAAGGATATTGGAATCGATTTGCACGATATAATCTGGAGCTGGATTCATATTTGAAATACTACTTTCTTTAGATGTTAATCGGTTTTCGGGTAAAATTTGTAAGTCAAAGTCTTCGTCATATAACAAACTAATTATATTTTCGGCTGGAGTAAATATTTTGTCGTGCAGGAGTTCTTTAACATAAGCTTCGATGATGTGACTAACGTGCCTTATTGGTGTACCTAAGATTGTTTGGATAAAAGAATTTAGCTTATCCGTATCTGCTTTAGAACACTTTTTTTGTAACCATTCCAACTCTTCTTTAAAGTTAAGACCACAGTTGTTCAGATTTTGATTAATTTTGATAGCATGTATTATAGAGGATGCTGTATTTCTCGTCGCTGYTGGCCTCCTACTCTTTTTTGAATGTGTACCTGTACCTGTGCCTGTGCTTGTGGTTATGCCTGTGTTTGTGCTTGTGGTTATGCCTGTGTTTGTGCTTGGGTCTTGAGCAGCAAAAAGACCGGTAGTAGGAATATTCAGCAAAAATAAAGCYGATAGTTCAGGATCACCTTCCTTGTCAAACCAACGAGAAATGGTAGTATTCTGCTCATATAGGATATCTAAAAATTGTGGATCATTAAAATCTCCAAAMCCAGCTAGAAGATCCTYACTYTCAAAGAGCAAGYCWTGACTGTTAGAACGATGTTCCAAAACAACTTTCTTATAGTTATTTAATTTATCTGTTATTAAGTCAGACATTAGCAAAAGAGAGTGGCAAAAGAGTGATAAGATTTTTGTTAGAGTGAGGTGTGATATAATCTACGTCTGTTCTCAGGTATACTATCCTGCTAGTGGACTTGTCCCATAGCCTTTGTATCATTTCCATTATCTATCGTGGGTGCTATAAAACTAAATTCAGGCATTAAATATAGAATGGAATATATAATCTTTTGGAATGCTTCTGTTGATCAGTAACTCTTCCCATCTCCATATTAATCAATTGTTTCTTTTGTTCCTTCTCCTCCTTGAGATTCACCAATTCTTGCATAGTCATTTAGTTGTTTAATATAAATCTCTAAGCTCATTGTTGTGTAAGCGATTTTAAAGTGTTATAGGAAAACTATTAAATACTCTCAGTTATCTTATTATAAGTGGAGATCGTCTACTCTTTATATGTAAGCCATGATGTTTCAAGCTAATAAACCCAATAGTTTCTCACAGAACATCATATTCATGTGAAATAAAATTCAATTTCAATATTGAATAGAAACTACAATAGAGCATTTAAGATTATAAAATTAATTAATATTATACATATTATTCAAGCGAAATTTTCTAATCATAAATTCATTCACATTTTCATCATCCGAATCCAAATTACCTGAATCTTAAGCCTTCTTGAACATAGAGAATTAACAAAATAATTACAATCAAAATCAATGTAACAATTTTAGAAGCATTAGTTTCTGTCGTATTATTATTAATTGAATTATCATTGATTAAATTAAATGATTCTTTACTTTCAGATGTAGATTCATTTTGATTCTTCTTGCTCCTATTATTCGTTTTTCTTGAAGTACTTGTCTCATTTATAATGGGCACGTCAGGTTTTGTAATTTCAACTGATGTTATATCATTTCCCACTGTATCTTTAAGGCCTCGGGATTCAGTTGCTGTTGCTTTAGACCTTGAATTGTTATGTAGAGGTTGCTTTATTTTTGATTCACGAGAATTGATGTCTTCGTTTTTTGGCCACGAATTCGACAAAGCTGAAAAAGGATTTGAACTTGCAATAAATGATGCAACAGCAACATAGTTAGTTTGAGTATTATGACTGCTTGAACTTGATTCAGAACTAGGTGATCGATCACCTTCTTCATCCTGTTTGTTTTTTCTGGATTTTCTTTTCCTCACTACATTCTCCCAATTGTTGAGACTATTCCCATTGTGATTAGCTAAATTTTCGTTCTTAGATGGTGTTTTATCATCCTTAAAAATAACTATATCACCATTTTGACTTCCTGTAGTTGAAGTAGCGGAAGTATCTGTAGTAAAAGTATCAATAGAAGTGATTTCATTTGCATGGGGTTGATCCACAATTTCGTCTAGAATGGTTGAATTGGAAAGCGACGATTCAGAATCGGTACTAATTTGAGTATCATGACTACATGTACTTTGTTCAGGCTTGTGTACTTCATCTTGGTTATTGGTTTTATTTTGTTTATTTTTGGTGCTCTTACCATTTCTTCCTACAGTTTCCCAAGTATCTTCAATACACCAATCATTACCCGTTGATTGTTTACCATAATATGTTGTTGCAAGAGAATTATCATTCCTATGATTAACTATATCGCCATTTTGGTTTTCTGTAGTCGAAGTGGTGGAAGTAGTTGTATTGGTAGAAGTGACTTCATTTGTCTGGGGTTTCTCCACAATTTTAATTAGGATCGTTAAATTGATATTCGATGATTCAGAATTAGTACTGTTTTGAGGATCATTACTAGTTATATTTGAATCAGGCTTATGTGCCTCTTCATCTTGACTATTTTGACTATCATGGCTATTCTGTTTATTTTTTATACTCTTACCATTTTTTCCTACAGTTTCCCAAATATCTGAAATAGCCCCATCAGTTAAATGTTTGTCCTTAGATATCCTTTTATCATCCTCTGAATTAACGATATCACCATTTTGGTTTCCTGTTGCTGAAGTACTAGAAGGGGTAGTATTAGCAGAAGTGGCTTCATTTGTCTGAGGTTTCTCCACTTCATCTAAAATGGTTGAATTGGGAAGGGAGGATTCGGGATCAGTACCGTTTTGAGTATCATCAGTTATACTTGAATCAGGCTTATGTGCTTCTTCACCTTGATTATTTTGACTATCATTCTTATTCTTTTTATTTTTTATGCTCCTACCATTTTTTCCTACAGTTTCCCAAGTAGATGATAATCCAATAGAATTAAAAGGTTTGGAATTATCACCCTTGGAATTAATTATATCACCATTTTGCTGTTCTGTAATTGAGGTAGTAATAATGGTGGAAGTACCTTTATTTGTTGTCTTGATTTTATCCACCGTTTCTTTTGGAATGCTCAAATCCACAATCGATGATTCAGAATCATTTACAATATTATTCATCTTTGACCCAGACTTGGGTGTTTGATCTTTTTTTTCAATTTTTTGTTTTTTGTTTTTTCTTCTGCTTGTAGAATCTGTGCTAGGCTCATCGGTTAGTGGTATGTATTCTGCCGATGTACCATCAGAATTAGTAGTTGCTTTCTCGGCTGTACCTTCAGCAGAAGTTTCGTTTTGAATGATGGTTAGTGTCATTTTACTGAAAATATATATTGGTGGTAAGGAAGAAGAAAAAAAATAGCAATTTACATTCACCCTATAGAATCCAAAGTGTTGTAGATGCCTTCTTTATCTGATGCAGGAGGTTGCAGATTCCCTTTTTCATGCTTGCAGGTTTCAAATACGGTAAGTGCATAACATTTTATTTAATTTTATAGCCACATAATTTCAGCATTTGAATTATCTGCCTGTATTATGTTATCTATCGCGGTATTCCCACCGGGAACCAAATACCATAGTCAGGGCCGAGGCTCTGTTTGAAACTTGGGGAGGGGGATATCGATTGCTATACCTTGCTAAGCCGCCCATATGTGAGGTAGTTACCCTCACTTTGTTTACCACGTGACATACTTATGCCGGGCGATTATCGGCCATTTCCATTATTAAGCATTTTAGTTTACTATCTCGAGTTGTATTCATTTATTTATAATAAGATCTTATAGCTATAGTATAGAAAAAGCAATTGGTATGTGTGTGTGCAATAATTATTGATCAATATGGCTGACTTTAAGTGCCACAGGCGAAAAATTAAGTGGAATAGCTGATTTTTATTCCAAACATTACATATTGCTACATTAATTGATGAAGTAGAAGTTATTTAAGCTTGTTTATAAAGCATCATTAAATTAATAAATTATTAATAAAATACAAAGTTAGGTTTAGTTGTATTAATTGTAAAAATATTAGTAAACAGTTATCAATATTAGCATTTTGTAGCTACTATCAAGCACTCTGTTTGTTGAATAATAATAATTATTCTCCCATATCATATTTTAAAATCTTGTGGTGAGCTCAAAGATTCAGAATTAGTAGGTGATTTAACACTAATCTTAAACTCTTTTATATTAACTTGTTGTTCAGCCTCTTCTGATATTTCACTTTCTTCTATATATCTTTCTCTTTCTCCTTCATCTTTACTTGGAAATGTATAAATACTAACAGCATCAGATGATGGCCTGATTTTTCTCTGAAATGATCTTAATTGTGCTCTATAAGAACTTGCTCTATAAGAGCTTGCCTTGTTGTAAGTACTTGTACTAGTGCTGACTTCAATCTCATCATAGCGGGGTGGCGATATCAAATTTAAAGCTGGCTCCTCTTTAATCATACTTCTTCGTTTTCGGTTTTTAATAACAGTTTTACTAGCTTCTCGAAGTTCTTGTAACGTTGTAAAGGCTCCATAAGTAGATAATTGTTTCAATGGTTCACTGATCTTTGTATGTCCTATATTATGACGTTTCATTTTATTCCCAAGTAACTGTCCCGTATGACTTAATAAAGTTTTCAAAACATCATTACGGAATTCTTTAACAATATCAACAACAGCCCATGTTTTATTTTCATAATTTAATTCTGGTAATGTGAAGACAAATTCATGGACATTAACTAGACGATGTAAACCATTACCGTTATATGATAAACATAGCACAACACTTGGGATATTCATTTGTAGGATACTAAGATAATTAGAAGCTCTTGAAATCATTTTGGAAATATCATAATCTTGATCATCTTTGTCATCTTCTGACTCAGAGGTATTAGATATAGAGGTAGAGCTTCCCACATCTCTAACTGACATTGACGACGAGGACCATTGGCTTAATTGCATTATCGACGATTTACTCTTAACGGATCGGGAACTAGGTTGTAATTGTTTCTGTGATTGAGTTGCTGTATTCTTCGTATCGAAAACATTTAATGAAAATAGCGATTTGGTATATGGACGTGGTTTTTCATTTTCTGAGGTCTGGGAAATACTATCTTCATCTGAATTCTCCAAATCGGATTCAACATCGCTATCTTGATCTTCGGAAATACTAATTATAGGTGGAGTTGATTTAGAGACATCATTATTTTCGAATATACTATTTGGACTGGATGTGTCATTATTACCATTAGGTGAATTATTATTATTATTACCCATGTTTTTAATTGCTGGGAATGCAAATTCAAATATAGCTTCTGCTGACTTTTGATCTAGTTGAACTTTCAATGGCTTCATAATAACATTTAGATATTCAATAACTTTAATACCACCGATTGGCTCCAGCATTTTCCATTGGATTCTAACTAAATCATTATCTTCAGTAATAATACTACCAATACCTCTGGCGATAGAAAAGACGCTATCATCTTGATAATATGGACTTAATAATTCAGGATATAAAGCATTTGGACTTAAATTGAATCCTTGTAACATTCTAACATTAACTGCATTTCTATCAGATCCATCACTCGATTCGACTCTTTTAAATTCACCATGGGCAATTGCAAGATCGATAAGTGGATCAGAATTTTTATCAACAATATGACATATAACCTGATCACAACCAAATAACCATTCAAGAATATCAACAGTTCCAATACCATGATTGGCATGATTATCATGTGTTTGTTTTTGAATTCCTTTGGTAATAGCTTCCATCATTAAGAATAATTCAAGGTGACATCTTTGTAAATTATCACATAATATATAATAATCTGAAAGCTCCGTTGGGGATAATCTTGATCTTCTTGAACTAAGTGTAGATTTTATATTTTTCATCTCATTAATATCCGTTTGTAGAGATTGGATTCTTGCTGGAGCATCTGTTAATTCTCTAAAATCAGTTGCTAACATGATCTTAGTTAATTTTTCCATAATTTCTTTACCAGATGGATCACTATAAATCAATAAATTAACAACAATATCATAAAAGCCTGTAAATTGTTCAGATGTGAATGTAGAAGTAACCTTTGGCAAGAAAAGTGATAACTTATTAGGTTTTTGATTTCCAGAATCTATTGATAAAGAAGAATCATTATTTATGGATGATGAATCAGATTTTGATGAAATTTGATTAATATCATCATATCTCAAACATGCTGTAATTCCAGAAGCAATAAGCGCAGATTTTAATGATCTAAAATCGTAACATAATTCATTTGCTAACCATGGAGGCCAGACTCTACCATGAGCTGCACCATAACTCTTATCTCTGAAATGCAAGATTGATTGATCATTCATTTCATTTTTATTAACTATGAAAACTTGGGCTTCTCTTAATGTTACTCCATATCTAGTTTCAATAAGACCTGCCATATCTTTAATACCTTTCTTAAATATGGATATAACACTTGCTTGAATACTTTGAGAATATACAATCATACATGATTGATTCTCGCATTCGGGATCATCACTTGAGGTAAAATTTTGGTAGTCGTCGCCGCTCCCCAGTAGTTGAATTTGAGGTGATATTAACTTCAACGAATAAGTATCCTCAGATTCAGAATCATTTGTGCACTTCCTAAGATCAGGTTCAAAGCTTTTCATCCGTCTTTCATATGTTGCATTATCAGACTTATCAAAATTAGCTGTTGTTGGCGTTTCATCTAAGTCACTTGAATAATGGGAACTTGAATTGTCTTCCAGATCATCTGTACCTCCACTGGCTTTAACTGAATCAGGTATTAACATATCTTCAAATTCGTTATCTTCATTAATATCCAAGCTTTCAATAAAAGGCATTATATCTATGTCTTCATTTTCAGTTTGTTCAGCAATATAATTTTGGAGTTGATTAATTGCTCTATATGTAGCATAATATGACATACTTTTTTTCATATTAACATGATGAAGATACCGAAGAATCAAATCCCTACTATCTTGATTCCATTTACATAACACATTATGTAAAGTGAAACGATTATGGAAACTTTTTTCCTTTTGTTCATTTGCTTGAAGTTCTTCAATTGAAGCAAGATAAGCATCAGCTCGTTCGACATCTTCTTTTAATTCACCTCTTAATTCTTTCATTGCCCATTTTGTAGTTACATTATTTAAAACAATATTATAACCATCAAGACGTTGTTGAATTGCTAAGGTGCTTGTTTCAATTTCTTTTATCTTACTTTTAAGCATATCTTCATCTGGACTTTTAACCAAGTTTTCTCTAAACGCTTGTAACATTTTTAAATTTGTAAATAGACCATTTTCTAGTTCTTTTATTCTTTGTTCAAGCAACATCTGTTGCGTTGAACCAAAGGAAACTAAACCAATATGACAATCATGAGATGGCTCATCTCCAAATGGAGCAATATTTTCATCATAATCTTCTTCTTCTTCGTTCTTTTTGAGTTCATTAGAACGGTCATAAGGATTACCTGAAATACTGAAATCATCAGCAGGTGAAGTTGTTACTTTATCCTTACTAGTATAGGAAATACCATCAGTTTGTCGTATATATGAAAATCTTGGAGTAAAAATCAGTGGAACAACAGAAATCATCGGTTTCACAGACGGAGATAAAGCGGTGTAATTTCCAATCTCAACAAAATCTTCAAGATCAACCCATGAAAAATCATTATCAAATACCCTGTAGTTTTTCTTGTTTGATAATTCGCTATGATTACCAACAAAAGTATTTCTCGTTCTTATTGATTTGAAAGAACTTTCTGCAATATAAGATAATCTATTATTATTATTATTATTTTTAGGAATTTCAGAATTCCCATTATTGTTATTGTTGTCATTATCAGCCATATATTCAAATGATCCTGATAAACCTCTAATATCTGCTTCAAACAAATTTACTTCACCTTTATCGAATCGCATTGCCCATAGTTTTTTAGTAATATTTAGTTTACTATTATGATATGTTACTTTTTGTTTTCTTTGATGAAGATCCATAAAGAAAGAATCAACTTTTGCTTTAATTCCAGTAGCAGCAAATTTCATATCATTTTTAAAATCTTCTTTCCCCATAGCATGATGATACACATGTGAAACATATAAAGGAGATAACAACAATTGATATTTAATAGTATACAAATGAGATACAAATTTCTTTGTTGGTTTTTCTTCAGGTTTGAATAAATTTCCATGTCTAACAGGTAATGCTAAGTTACCACCAAATAATTTACACCAATGAAAGAAATGGGAAAATATACCAGGTGTTAAATATAAAGCATTATAACTTGTTTCTTCAGGTTTCATTATTATATTTGGTTTTTTCCAATCATCACTTGGTGGTGAAATAATTGAAAATGCAAGATGAATATATTGACTTCGAAAACCTTTATAGGCATCATATTTAGAAATATCATCAACATAATCAGGATGTTTTAATTTAATAGCATAATGAGGTATACTAGTTGAAACTCTATGACCATATTCATCATCCCTTTCTAAAACAACACCAATTATGAATTTAACACCACCTGATAGACGCATAACGATTTTATCTAAGAACTCTACCAAACCACCGTTATTTCTTTCATCATTTGCTGTAATATTACCATTTGTGAAATCACCATAGGAAACATTATTATTATTACCATCAGAACACCAATATAACAGTTTATTAATTGAATAATTTGGAATAGCAAGTAGTATATCATAAGAAGAAACCATTAAAAGTTCCTTTGGATTATTTGTTTCATGAATAGCAATTTTAACATTCTTTTGAAAACATAATGCAAACCCAGAATGTTTACCAATTATCTCATATGGATTTCTTGAACCTTTTAGTAATACTTGAACATCACCATGAGGCCAATTAAAATTCAACTTTCCATGGAAAATCATTCTTAATTTATCCCAAAACCCAATCTTATCAGATGGATCCAATTGAGGTTTTGAGAAGTTATCAAATAATCTCATTAAATCTTGGATTGCTGGTTGATATGATTGACCCCACGTAATTTGAGTTGAATCTCTTGAGTTTATCCTTGTTGTGAAATCAATATACATTTTAACTGATCCAATAGTCCTTTGTGCAGTGACTGAATATAATGAGCTTGCCAAATATGAATCAATCGCTCCTACAATTGCTGATGGAACAAGCGGTACAAACACTTTCCTAATCGATTCTATACCTGTTATCATTTCTTCGGCAACTACTATATGACCTCTTAGTTCTGCCCCAGGTATATCTTGTGGTTGAGCTGAATGAATTTTAGGGATATGAACCATTGGTAATGGATAATCTCTTATATGAAATCTTGCTTCTCCAAAGCTAATAAGTAAAAATAAAGGTAAACATAATGAAAATTCCGTTTCTTTCGGTAAATTTTTACCAACGTCATTTAAGAAATCACATAATCCATCGCTTAAATTGAATAAAGGTTTTCTAATTAAAGCATTTAAGTCATTAATTATTAAATGAATTAAAGGTGCTGCATAAGGGAATTGCAATATATCATCATGATTATCAGTTATAAACGATTTATTTGCATTTTCAGACCCCCATAAAAATAATGAATTGGATTCGATTTCTTCTTTTCGAATCATAGTTGCCTTTTGTATTCGTTTAATCCATGAAGTTGATAAATGTTCATAAAGGACTTGTTTTCTATTTTGGATTTCTTTTAATGCTTCTTCAACACTATTGCTTTCAGATGTATTGAAAGATGTAGTTGAATTATAAGGAGATGTATTATTATTATTATTATGACTAATATTTGAATCTTGACTTTGACTGTGATTTACTACTTTGTTTAAATCATTAGTGGATGAGAACTTTCTAAGACGAGTGGCTGATCGATGAAGGTACTTAAATTTTCCAGACGCAGATACATTTCCATTTCCATTTGAAGTATTTGATTTATTCGATTTGTTCGATAAAGACGATGTGTCGTTTAAGTCATGATCATCATTTGATGGGTAACTTGTATTTAATGATGATTGATCATGATTATCATTTATGTTTATATTAGTTGCTGAGTTTGAGTTTGAATTATTATCATTACTATTAAATTTATATTGTGTTTCTGCTCTTTTTAATAAATTTGAAAATGATCTTGAAGTTTTCAATGGATGACTAGCATTACTGTTATTTCTTTGTTTTTCAGAAGTAGATAATCTTTCAGCTATATCTAATAATTTTTTAGATTGTATTTCAAATTCATTTAATTTTAATAATCTATTTTTTTGTTCACTTAAACCAATTTGATAAATTAAACTTAATCTTGATTCAAAAGGATCATCATCAACAATAATTTTAAATTGTTTAGATTTTAGTCTAATTGTTGGTAACGCTTTAGGAGGTTCCATTACTGGAATAAGGATTGAATCTATCGAATTTGTTTTCAATGAATGATTTAATTGTTTAATTGTTTTTAAACATAATGTTATACTATCAAATAATCGATGAAATATAAAATCATGAGGTACAAATAAACCAGCCCATGTAAAAGATGCTAATATTTCTTTTTTTGGTTTATCATCTTCATCATTTTTCATTGCTTCTATAGCATCATTATCCTTTTCATTTTGTGTTGCAACCTTATTACCAATATCAACAGAAGCTTCATTAAGACATAAGAATCTATTCCAAGTACAATCATCATTATCAATTGAATTTTCAAAATTATTATTATTCTCTTCTTTTTTCATTATTGGAGATTCAACTAGGATATAAATATTAGAAGCTAATAAACGTAATTGTTCATCAGCAAATTTAAAAAATTTTAAATTATTAAAAATCAATTTAGTTTGAAAATTTGTAGGTAATAAGAATTTTAAATCAATTAATTTGGATTCAATACATGTTGAAACATGAATTTTTTTACCCTTATTGTTTGGAGTATTATTATTAATATTTTTCTTTTTATTTCCCATTAAATTATTATAACCGAAAGGAGAATTAATCAAATTTAATAATAAATGAATAAAAGACATTAATAAAAAATGTAAAGTTATTGAATAATTTAAAATAATTGAATTTATAATAAATTTTATATTTAATAAAGTTACATTTGATACATTATCAAATTTTAAAATTAATTTAAAATCATCAATATTTAAAAAATCAATTGTTTTAAATATAATATCTGATTTTTTAAATTGAATTTGGTTATCATTTTGATTGTTATTTGATATTTTAAATGGTACTTCAATCATCATTGAACAATTAATACCTAATATTTCAATATTAAAACCTAATGGTTCATCATTATTATTATAATTGATTATAATTGATGATATTTGAAATTGTAATAATCTGAAAAAATCAGAAATATCATTATTATTATTATTAAAATCATTTAAATTTAAAATATTTTCTTTTATTGAATCAAAGAATATTGAACGTGTTGTTGTTTTAAATGATATATTTAAAATTGAAAATTTAAAAGTTTTTAATAATGGTGAAGTTTTTAATAAAAATAAATATAGTTTTTCAGATGATTGTAGCTTTATTGATTTATTTTCATCTTCATCTTTTGAAATTTCAATTGTTGGTAATTGTTTATTCGGTTGATGTCCAAACTTGAAATTATTAAATTCATTGAAAACTTTACCAATACCTAATATAATATCAACTTCAGAAATATCAATATCTAATGATCCAATACTTGAAATAAAATCAATATCTAATACCGAGCCATTATCATTATTATTATCTCCATCATTAATCTCTAAAGTTTCTAATGATTTAATCATTTTAATTATAACATTCAATTTTAAATCTTCAAAAGTTATAAAATCATATCTTACGATACTTGATTCAATAAAACATAATAAAATTGATTTAATTTTAATATTTAAATTAATGTTATTAATGGATTCATTTTTATCATCTGGTGAAGCTATTGTTTTGATAAAATCTAATGAAAATTGTGATGTTGAAATAGTATAACCATTCATATCCATATCATCAATTTCTTCCTCCTCTTTCTTTTCTCTATTCATATCTTTATTCATTTCAATAACATTTGATGAATCATCAAGTTTTGAAATTGGAATTGAATGAAGAAATCTAATTGATGGTTCATAAATAAATAATTTAAATGACATTTTACCAGGTAATTTTTCAATTAAATTTGAGATTTTTTGTTTTAAAGTATATTCAATATCATCAAAATTTTCATTATCATTTTTATTAATAATAATTGGTTTATTTTTATTAATTTTTAATTCTTCAAAATATTTTATAAATTGTTCAAATTCATTAAAATTTGAACATATTTCGAAATTTGGATTAGATATTGTTAAATTTGATTGAGTTATTAATTGTGATAAATCCTTTGGTGATGAAGATAATATATTTAAAATATTTGATTTTAATAAATAAGATATTTTTGAAATATTTAAAAGATTATAGATTTTATCTTCATGTATAATATCATTGTTATTACCTAATTTTTTAAAGAATTGAGATTGGGCAGTTAATTGAAGATTTAATTCAGAACATGAAAACAGCGCCTGAAACAACTTTTGATTATCTGTGGTGATTGATTTAAATATGAAAGCATTTGAAGTTGGTGAAGAGTTTTCAGATGTATTTAATAATGATAGATTTATTGATAAGTTTTGTAATGATAGGTTTGAAAGTAATAAAGAGGATTTAAATATATCAATATTAATTAGTTGAAATTGATCCAAGTTAAAAGAAATGGAGTTTATGAAAGTTGGCATACTAATATCATTTTTATCATTAAGTGATTCTGGTTTTGACTTTAAAGGTAATTTTGATTTTAATTCCTTTGTGAATTCATTGACATTTAAATAATCAATAATAAAATCATTTAATTGAATTTTAACATCAATATCAAATAGATATAATTTTTTTAGATTTATTTTTACAAATATTGAAATATTCAAGTTGTTTAGTTTTAAAAATTGATTATGTTTAGATAACTGTAAACCTTCGCAGGCTATCACAATTCCGACAATTCCGTCATCATTTGTATTTTTGGCGAAATTATAAATGAAAGATAACTTTTTTAGATTCAGTTGTAAGAAATTATGAATATCAATGGATATATCATTTATTAAGAATCTTAGTGTTTTGAAAGGAAGTAGTATAACTTTCAATATTGGTGCAAATATTTGTAATCTTGAAGGTATCAAATTGATTGTATTTGAATCTGAATTTGAAGGCTTCTTTTTCTTCTGCCTTGATTTATTTTTGAAATTTAGTATTGATAATAAAGAATCAATTGAATCAACAGATATTCTAATTCCATTGCAATACCCATAAAACCAATTTGAATAAGGATTATTTGGCATTTGTGGGATTAACCCCATTTTTACCACGTTTATGGAAAAAACCCCAGTGAAGATGGCAGATAAGCCATTAATTGCTAGAAAGTCAAACGTATCCCAATCCAAAAAAAAACACTCACTCTTGCGTATCACATAAAACAGGGCAGTCCAGAAAATGATGTTTAACAGCAAAATAGACCAGAACACGCCCTTCAACGACATTTTGATGCTGTTGTTGATCTTATGAAATGGAATAAGTGGTAAGAAAAAAAGAAGTTCAACTTCTCAGTTTTTATTTATTAAATATTAGTTTTAAATTGATTGTATAAAATACATTTATTTTTAAATATTTAATAATTTATAATAATTTATATTTATTTTTATTTATTTTTAATTAATTTGTGTCTTTTTTTTTGATTTTTTTATGTTTTTCCGCCTTTGTTTTGTACTGCTTGACAGGCGTACGCGTATTTTACATACCTCTACCACAGTAACTGTCAGCACACCTCCAAACTACCTTTCTCTCAAAATTTTTTCTTTTTTTTTGTGAATTTTTCACTTCAAATTTATTCAAACAAAAAAGTTTTGATCTTGGTATGTTTTTATCTGTATTTATTAATATTTGTTTAATTATTATTTATTTATATTTGCTTATAATCACTTTATTACCATGCTTTATATATATTATTTTTTCTCCTTACTAACAAACAATTATTTTTTTGATCCCTTAGAAATCATTTTTTTGAAAAGTATTATTTAAAAATGCCTCCCAAAAGACAACAAGTTAAAAAGATGGACCTTTCCGAGTTCCTACAGGATCAATCCCTCGGTGGGTGGGATGATGATGATGATTTTGATGCTGACAATGTTTCATCTGGTCGTACACAATTCCAATCGGGTCGTGGTGAGACCAATAATAACTACAACAATCGTGAACGCGAACGCGATCATGAAAGGGATAATGACAGAATTGAAAGAGAAGAATTACCTGTCCCTGATGCTCCTCCTTACCGTGCAAGAATTAATAATTTACCTTGGAACCTTACTGATGAGGACATTTTTGAACATTTCTTATCTTTATTAAATAATAATAATGATGAATCAGCAATTGTAAAATTAAAAGTACCAAGAGATTCATTACAAAATAACAAATTAAAAGGTATTGCTTTTATTGAATTTAAAGCTCGAGATGATTTGGAAAAAGTACTTGGTTATTCGGGTGAACAATTTTCCGGAAGAAGGGTTTTCATTTCCGTTGCTGCCCCTGAAAGACAAGAATTTAATTGGGGTGAGAGGTCAGGCCCATTAACTGGTGACCCTGAAAATGAAAGACGCAGTGGATTCCGAAGAGGTGACAGAGAACAAAGAACTCCACGAGAACCTAGAGAAGAAGTCGATATTGATTGGTCAAGAAGAGGACCTTTGCCCCCATCAGACCGTGATAGCAATAGAAGTTACAACAGAAGAGAACCTCGTGAGCCACGTGAGCCACGTGAGCCACGTGAACCAAGAGAAGAACCCAATTGGAATATAAGAGGTGCTGCTTTACCTCCTAAGGCGGAATCTGACAGACCCGTATTCCACGAAAGACGATCTTCTGCTCCACGTAAAGAAGTCCCATTAACTGAGGCTGATACTGCGAATACATGGAGACGAGGAAGTGCCTTAACTAATGATAATAAACCAACTAATGCATGGAAACCAAGAAATTCAACAAGAACCTTATCCTCAACTTCATCCCCCAAAACCCCAAGCAAAGCATCTTTTGACCCATTCGGTGGTGCAGCTCCTGTTGATACCGCAGCTAAAGAACAAGAAATTGAAGCAAAACTTAACGAAGCGGCTGAAAAGAGAAGATTATCACATACACATGAAAAGACAAATCCATTCGGAAATGCAAAACCTGTTGATACTGCATCTAAATTAAACGAATTGGAAAGAAAATTATCAAATGTTAGTATTGATAGTAATGGTACAAATACAACAACAAATGATCATCCGAAAAAGAATGGTGGTGTTTGGAGAAGAGGTAGTGCACAACAATCTCATGGTCAAGAAAGACAAGAAAGACAAGAAAGACAAGAAAAGAAACGCATTCCTTCACAATCAAATAATGATGATTTTAATTGGACAAGAGGTCAAGCACTTCCATCCCGTGCAGCAAATAATTCTAGAAAATCTAGTCAAAGTCAAGGACCAAATCAAACGAATTTAAACGAAAACAAAAAGGGAAATAATACCAAACCAACTGTTAAATATGACGTTTTAAAAACTGATGATGATGATGATGAAACAACAATTGAAGATTCAAAAGTTGAGTCAAAGAAAGAGGAGAAGTTAACACAATTGGAAAAATTAGAAATACATCAAAAATTAGAAGTAACAACGGAAGATGATGGTTGGACAACTGTTTCTAAAAGATAAACTATAATTTTATCTTATCTTTTTTTAAAGGAAAGAAACAATAACAAAATATAAAAGAAAATATATAAAAATGAAAAAATTTTAAAAAAATGAAGAAAAGAAAACAAGAGTGAAAAAATGAAAAAATGAAAAAATGAAAACAATTTTTGATTGAATTATTTATTAATAAATTGTAATTGGGTTATATATTATTATATTTTTTGTTTTGAATAATTTTTTTTATCACCATTATCACTAGTATTGTCTAAATTTTTGTTGTTAGTTTTTATTGTTAACGTTAATTTTTTTATTGTTATACTTTTTGCTGCTTTATATCTCTTTTATTTATATGCAATAAAAATTTTAAATATCTTATAATTACGTGTATATCGTAACGTGTTTAATTATATCTTTCAATATTCTTCGAACGTCTACGTACTTCGATATTTCGTTCCCGAATCGAGAAGTTATAACTATTGAAATTCTTGAATATATTGTTACATGTTCTCTTACCTGAAGGAAACAGCAGAATATTCAATCTTATTGAAAATCCTTTACTTTGATTGAATACTATGGTTATACCAAATGCGGTAATTCCTTATCCATACAGTTAGTTACGCATGCTACCAGATTCTATAAGTATCATAATTTTCTTTCCCCACTAGTTTTGTTCTTCCCGTCAAATCATTGTCTACCTTTTTTATGCATAGTAAAACTAGTTCCACTAACATCTCATCCCCTTTTTTCATTTTCCGATTGAGATTTCACACAATGTTAAATATGAAATATGACACAATATTTCTTATACAACTTCAAGGAACACATACAAATATATCATGAAAACACCCAATATTTATTTCCTATCCTGTATGGGTAAATAACACTCATACTGGAAACTGAATACTTTTCTCCAAAATACCAAATTCTCACTGTGAAGAAATAGGTTGTCTTTAATTGAATGGATATTCCCTTAACCTATTTAACTTCATTTTCATTTAAGATATGAAAAAGGAATAAATTTTCAATTATATTACATAAATCAATATTGTTACTAAATAATTCAAACAAACTCTAATAAAAAATCTAAAATATAGTAGTTTTAAATTTTGTTTCCGAACAATATAAGTTCCGATAATAATATTTTATATGTATTAATCAATGAGTGTCTTTTAAAGTGATAGATTTATATAGATGCCAATCATAGTGATAAAAATATATAAATGCCAATCAAACTAATAAACATATTCAATGATGATATTATTGTTTTGGATGAAGAAGAACTATACTCAACATTTGGGAGAAGAGGAAAGGAAATTGTGGAAGAATGGGAAAGTGATACCAAAGGTGGAACTTGAGTGGAGAGCACGTCCGTTGATTCTGTGGGTAACAATGATATAGTTTCGAAGGTTATGCTTATGGTGGAACTATATTTTGATGGAGTTAAAGAATCACTACAAGTAATAACCTCACTATTTATAGAATTGAACTCTGTTGATGGTAAAGAATCCGTACAGGTAGTGAATGTTGTAGTTGAATCAGTGTAGTCTGAAGATGGTTCTGAAGTTGCTAAAGAATCAGTACAACTGGTAATTTCAGTAGTAAATGTATTAATAGAAGTAGTGCATTCGGGGGATGGTGATATCGAAGGTGGTACATATCCAGTAAAAGTAGTACAGCTAGCGAGTGTGGTAGTAGAATCAGCGTAATCTGGAGGTGGTGCTGAAGAAGCTAGAGAATCAGTACAAGTAGTAAGTTCAGAAGTAGAAGCAGTGTTTTCTGGAGATGATACTGAAGGTAAAGAAGAATCAGTAGCAGTAGTAAGTGTATTAGTAGAGGTAATGTATTCTGTAAATGGTTCTGAATGTTTTAAAGAATCAATGTCAATAATAAATGTATTAGTAGAAGTAGTGTACTCTGTAGGTGGTACTGAACTTGTTGCTATCGAAGGAGGTACAGAATCAGTAGCAGTAAGGTGTGTACCGGTATTACTAGTAAGGGCAGAACTTGATGTTATTAAAGTAAGTGGTTTTGAACTGGAAATAGTGATTTCTGGATCTTGGGAAGGTACATTACTCGATAAAGTAATATTGGAATAACTTGAAGATGTAACTGGTAATCTAGCAGGTGGTTTTGAACTAGGAATAGTGATTTCTGGATCTTGGGAAGGTACATTACTCGATAAAGTAATATTGGAATAACTTGAAGATGTAACTGGTAATCTAGCAGGTGGTTTTGAACTAGGAATAGTGATTTCTGGATCTTGGGAAGGTACATTACTCGATAAAGTAATATTGGAATAACTTGAAGMYGTAACTGGTAATCTAGCAGGTGGTTTTGAACTRGRAATAGTGATTTCTGGATCTTGGGAAGGTACATTACTCGATAAAGTAATATTGGAATAACTTCTTGAAGCCGTAACTGGTAATCTAGCAGGTGGTTTTGAACTGGAAATAGTGATTTCTGGATCTTGGGAAGGTACATTACTCGATAAAGTAATATTGGAATAACTTCTTGAAGCCGTAACTGGTAATCTAGCAGGTGGTTTTGAACTGGAAATAGTGATTTCTGGATCTTGGGAAGGTACATTACTCGATAAAGTAATATTGGAATAACTTCTTGAAGCCGTAACTGGTAATCTAGCAGGTGGTTTTGAACTGGAAATAGTGATTCGTTCCAAAGTTGAAGAGGTCGATAGTGTAGGAGGTACAGAGCTCAAAGTTGGTACCGGAGATAGAGAAGAGACACTATAACTTGAACTTAGAGTGCCTGAGCCAGAAGACGTTGAACTTAAAGAATTTGGACTTAAAGAAGAAGGAAGTAAAGAAGATGTTCTCAAGGAAGATGAAGTTGAACTTGTATTAGTGGAATTAGATGATGATGGTTCACATTCAAGACAATATGTTGGTGAAGTGTAAGTTGTATAAACAACATCACAAACTTGTTCTCCGTAAGTGCCTGTACGCCATTCACTAACACAGTGACCAACTTCTACCACAACTGGTGCAACACATGTCTTCGACGTTAATGAATAGGTTTTAACTAATGCAAGAAAATCATTAACCCTCTCATTTATTCTGTTGATTCCCAAAAGTTTATCATAAACCACATATGGTCTCACTCCAAATCCAACTCCTCTTCCTTTCAACCTGATTAAAGTGATATTATCCTTAACATATGGAGGATTTGTAAACTTAACACGATAGTTTACAATCTGTTCTCTTCCTCCAAGTGCTGTTTTCATATAATCAACGGAAATTTCAGGATCACAGAAGTTTTCACTGTTATCACAATGAGCAACGACAAAAGATGGAGATGCGCATGTTTCTGAAGCGGTTGCAGGAGATGTTGATACTGTTGTAGTTGTAGGTAATGAACTTATTGAACTATCTGCAATAGTTGCAAGAGGGAGTAGTAGAACCAGGCATAAACTTCGTAATTGGACCATCATTTTGAAATATTAAATCTATTAAACGATATAAATTGGAAAACCAGTTTGTTTATTGAAAATTAAATACAGGAAAATACTAATATTTATATGCAAATATAATCCGATTAATTGTATAATAACTGTTTTCGTGAGTTCAAAATCATAATGATTTTAAATTATTAATTCAGTTTGTATTTCTTAAACTTCCAAGATATAATAAACAGTTACTCTAATAGGTAATTAATTTTCATTTGTTAAGTTACGCAGAAATAAGCTTAAAGTTCCTGATCATCACATTAAATTTCAAGGAAGAAATAATTGATATCAGCAAACTTTGCATATTCTTAACCTAGTCGATAGTTATATCAAATATTATTGATAACCCTATTATTTGATTTGGAAGACACCTTAGAATAATAATTAGTCTTTTACCTAATTAAGAATTATAGCAGCTATAGGCCCTATATTTTTATTTTGATGGCTTGCACTAATGAATATCGATGGTGTATTTTTCATTAATTAGTTGGATTATACAATATAATTATAGATATCTGGCACATGTGATAGTGGTAAATGATGGATGAATACTTATCACACACTCTACTCTAAGTCTCGGAACATTAGTGGAGATACGATTATACGCTATCTTAAATTTATTCGTTAAATAATAAAGTCTCTGGTTTTAATACACATAAAATAAAACTTTTTTGCGCTTTAATAACTACGAGTAGAATATAAAATTTTGTTATAAGATCATGAGAATTTACAAGGTTACAGTTACTACTTCTCGAAAGATATCTATACCAAATTTTATGATCGATAGTTCATAAATCAGATGCACATACCGTGCTTAAGCTTGTCTCTAACTCAATTTCCATTGAGAACTAGAGCTCGAGGGTCAAGCTAATATATGTTATTATTGTTACTCACACAACATTTCACTATACATACTAAAATCATGACCATTTTAATGCTATATAAATTATCTAGCCGTGTTGTATATATATGGAATATAAGGTATAGATTGCTATTCCACATAGAAAGTTATAATTATATTTACTTGGTGTGGATTAAATTTGAAAAAATTTCGAATTAATTATAAGAAAAAATATTCTCTATCCGTAATTAGGATTCGGCAGGATTTACGGAAACGTTAATATTGCCAGCTTCTCATACCACCCCTCTGTTAGACAAATTAAGGGGCTTCAGAGATTCCAAAACAGTAGTATCAATCACGTGTAATTTGCTTGAGTACCGGAAATAACATTTACGGAAAGGAGTACGGAATATCTGGAAAATAGTGTACGAATCCGGGCTCTTCAGGCTATAATAATACAATATGATGATTAACTAACAATATTTTTCAATATATCCCCTTCTGATTATTACAAGAAGATAGTAGGAAAATATAAAGAGGCTGGCACTAAAGCTCGAACTATAAATGTGGATAAAGAAGCAGATCTAGATATTACAATCGGGGAATCACATACCAGTAACCCTTCCAACGTAATAAGTCTTTCGCCTTCTTGGAGGGTTTTATCACAGTATCCTAGATTATCTAATTTGGCAAGATTTCCCGTCCAACCATCTTAAGGTTCTAGTGAAAGGGCTTTCAGTTCTTCTGGCTAAGTTGTTCATTACATAACTTACCAGCCGCTTGGCCAATTGACGGTCTCATTATTCTCTCATATCAACTAATCTTCACAAAGTTGTATGAGAACTTTGATTTGAATTTGTTTGAGAAGAAACCTATTGATAAGCTTGAACTTTACAATCTCATAATAGATTAATATCTATACACCTAAACGCTTGCATCTAAAACTATTTGGATATTAGTTAGATCAAAAAATATGACGAAATAAGATAGAAAAGAGTCCTAAAACATTTATTACCTCCAACTCCGAACATTTAATTCTCATCATATCAGATTACGCTCACCGATCCGTCGAATATCGCCCCCAAACTACCTAGTTTTAATGAATAAGGAAACAATAAGAACTTATTATAATTATACTTAACATCATTCTTATAACTGAGAGCCAATCAACTTTAAGCATGGGAAATATTCACCTGGAAGTGTGTGAAGATTTCCGTAAAATATGACTCTCATAATGATAATAAGTCACAACAACATTCAACTTACCATATACGGTACTAAACCATAAGGAATTGATCAGATGAGGTTTTAATTATATAAACAATGATATAACAATACATATAATACCGGGTTTTTAAATCCATATACACAGATGCTAAAATTGGCTTTAATTATAAATACCTATATGGTTTCTAGATTCTTCGATCAATTGCAACCACTATATCTATCAACCATGAAAAGTGAAAACAATCTTCCCCTTACACTCCTGCTGAGAATAGTTGAAAATGTAGAGAAAAGAGATATAATTAGTTTTGGTTCAATATCAAAGTATTACAGACAAATTTTACTTCCAATTACTTTTGGCACAATTCAAGTAAACGACACAAACTCCAAATTTACATTATCACAGCTCTTGAAGGAATCGGATGGCGATTTTTTGAAGAATATTGGGAATAAATCACACAGTTTAAAATACCTTATGAAAAACATTGATTGTGATTTACCTAAGGTATTAAAAGATTTGGATTCATTACTGGGGTTATGTCCAAATATAACGAGAATTTCGTTTTTAGGTACTATTTTTAATGATTATTATGGAAAAGAATTATATTATTATCAGAATTGTTCGACTTCTACAATGCCCGAGTACCTCCAAGGAGTAAGACATCTGTTTTGTAGTTATCACTCGAATGATTCATTTAGTCAAATAAAAGAGCTTATGTTTGTCTCAAAAACAGGTTTTATTGATGACTATAAATATAAACTAAGAATGGATGAATCACCACGTTTTCTTTTGTGTTTTTCGAATCTTAAAGTCTTATATTTAAGTCGGTTTATATTAGATTATGATTTTTTAAAAACATTACAATTACTACCTAAATTTACTACACTTATTTTAAAAAATTGCAGTGTTAAAGATCAGTCCGGATATTCTAAAGCTAAACTTGGTACACAAAAGAAGATTCCAACGGCTTCAATAAGTTTCTCTTTTGGTGATGCAAAGAAGCATTTCTTCGAGGAAGTTTTTGAATGCATAACAAGTGGATAATCCAAGCAACATCAATATTTGTTTGAATAATAATTAGCAACGATCAGATTTTTTAGTATACTTACGTCTTTAGTTTTACTTTTAATATATATTTTCCCCAGCTAAAATGGGCGTGGCCCTAGATTAACCCATTGTGTAGAGTTATAATCTTTAATGAAATGAAGGTATTCAATTGCAAATTCAGTTGAGATTTTGAATGAGGATAGAAAAATACACTTATAATAGATTTTCAGGTTATATATTATATTGGGCTGACCATATAAATGTAGCCTATAGGGCTGTGTAGCTACAATCATAAGTTTGGCTTAAATTTAATTATATGTTTGATACCACGTACACGGATTTTAAAATTGGCTTTGGTTATAAAGGAATGATTTTCAAGAATATTCATCAAACAATTTCCATCACCGTAGCTATCATCAATGAGTAGTGAAAAGAATCTCCCCCTGGAACTCTTGTTGATAATAATTGAATATCTAGAGCTTAATGATATGATCAGTTGTAGTTCAATATCAATATATTACAGACAAATTTTGCTTCCAATTGTTCCTTTTGATAAAATTGTACATGGACCAAACTCAAAGTTTTCATTATCACCACTCTTAAAAGAATCAAATGGAAATTTTCTAAAGATTATTGGAAGTAAATCATTTTAGAATACTTTATGAGAACTACTCCTTGTGATTTGCCTAGCCTATCAAAACCGTTGTCGTTATTGAAATCGTTCGAATATAACGAAATTTTCATTTTTAGATACTACTTTTAATGATTATCGCAATTATTTGGGAGGTGGTACAATATCAAATACCGAAGAGGAGTAAGTTTATTCATATTGCAAATTATTCACCTAATCGAATAAAGAAGCTTGTGTTTGTCTCAAAATATAATTATAGACATAAACTTAGAATGGATGAATCATCACATTTTCTTTTGTATTTTCTAAATCTCAAAGTCCTACATTTAAATCGGTTTAAAATTACATAAACCATTTTTAAAAACATTACAGTTGTTACCTAATTTTGCCAGACTTATTTTAAATGATTGCAGTGTTAAAGATCAATCCGGATATTCTAAAGCTAAAGTTGGTACAAAAAAATATATGGCTTCAATAAGCTATTCTGTGTTGGGTTAAAAGTGTTACATATCATAGTGGATAATACAAGCAATATCAAATCATTATCAATACTCTTTTGGATAATAATTATTGGACATCCACTGTTGAGTAATCTACGAGGGGTCGTGCGACTTTTTGTTGTAACTGTTTCAACTTCATCTTTAAAAATAATTATTCATGTTTAGATTTTGCAGTATACTTTAATTTTATCTTTAATGTATAAAATTGAAATGAGCCTAATCATAACTTATAATATATAATTTATGGTTATACATGTTTGTACATACTTATTATGGCTATTACCTATAGGCAGATTACAATTCAGATTCTAAAATAAACACAATAAGAAATGCAAAAAGTTTCAGATTAATATTATAACAATATAATTGTCATATCTTGTTTATAATGTTTAATTATAATATGTTTAGGCTTATGTCAAACTTGACATATGCATATCATATGCAATACTTGAATATGACACAAGTCTCACTTGGTTAACGAAATGTCGCAACAGCGCATAGTCTGATTGACTCTAATATATGTTATTTGCTTGACAAGTTTTAGATCGAAACAGATATACCTTACATTTTTTGATACATTTAGATAATCATTAAAGAACTTATAAAATGGATAAAGATGTCTTTCAATTTCCATATCAATTATATTTTAAATTCAATCATATTATTACTATAATAACAAGATGAGAAATTTCAACATCTATAAAATAGGTATACGGATCATTTTGTGCGGTCTCTTAATAACATCAAATTTACCCTTACAATTTAAAGTAAATGCCAAAAATATAATGATCCCTCCAACTGCAATTGGGAGTTCAAACCTAAATTCTCGAGAGATTGATAATGAAGATTTTCAAAATATTACCACCAAGGGTACTAGTACTGGTCAAGGCGTTGCAATTTCATTCACAAGAAGAAATATTCCTCCACCATCAAAACAAAAATCATTACAAAAACGAGCAGAATCTGATGAGATTACTTTAGTCAATGAACAAACTTTCTATCTTGCAGAAATTAAAATTGGTACACCAAGTCAATCAATGGGTCTTTTAATAGATACTGGTTCTTCAGATCTTTGGGTTATATCAAGTAAAAATTCAAAATGTGGAACAGAAATTGATTGTGATTATGGAACTTTTATAGAATCTAATTCATCAACTTTAAAAAAAAATGAATCAAGTGATGAATTTGAAATAACTTATGCTGATGGAACATCATCTACTGGATATTATGCAACTGATAAAATGAAAGTTGGAGATAATATTACTTTAAGTTCAATGTATTTTGCAGTTGGTGAGGAAACTGATTCAAATATTGGAGTTTTTGGAATTGGTTATAGTAATTTAGAACAAAGTTACCAATCAAATAGTGAAAATCGTTATATTTATCCAAATTTCCCAGTTGCTCTTAAAAATGCAGGAATTATTAAATCTACTGCTTATAGTTTATATCTTAATAATGCATCTGCTGAATCAGGTACGTTGTTATTTGGAGCAGTTGATCATGCAAAATATTCTGGGTCATTAGTTGCTCAAGATGTTCTAAATACAACTGGATATTCTAGCCCGGTTGAGCTAAAAGTCACATTGGCAGGAATGAAGGGGGTCTCATCAAGTGGATCTACAGAAATGATTTATACATCAAGTATACCAGCATTATTAGATTCGGGCACAACTGCAATTTATGCTCCTCAAACAATTGCTGAAGAAGTCATGAGTAAACTCGGAGCAAGCTATTCATCAACTGTAGGTGCCTATATAACCGATGATAAATCAAGTCTTGCATATTCAGAGCTTCAATTTGATTTTTCAGGGGTTTCAATAAAAGTACCCGTAAGTAATTTATTATTACCATTAACATCAACAGATGGAACACAAGCGACTTCAAGCACAGAAGACGGAGGAACCGGAGATGATATTTATTATTTTTATATATTTCCATCTGAGAATGAATATTTCATTTTAGGAGATGCTTTTTTAAGATCTGCTTATGCTGTTTATGATTTAGATAATAATCAGATATCTTTAGCACAATCATATACTTCATCAAATGATTCAAGTATACAAGAGATTGATGAAGGAACAGATGGTGTACCAAATACTAAAGATGTAGAAAGAACAACTAAGTATGATAATCCATTTATGCAATATGAGTATTATTAATATCCATAGTATATTTTGATGAGTATAATTTTATTTTTTTAGTTTATGATTTGATACTATCACCATTATCAACGTATATTCTGATGTAAGGTATGTTCTGGTTTTGAAGGAAGGGATTGTTGCCCCTGATGAACTACCTCTCTAATAGGTGTTTTCTCCTTTATTTTTCTACATGGGAACTATATAACAATAATAATGTGTGTAAATTCTATATTTAACTTATTGTAATGGCCTTTAGTATGCCGATTTTTATATATAAATATTTATATTAATTATATGTTAAAGTCCAAAGTGCCTGTTCTCCCAGTTGCGCCAAAAAGCCAATTGACTCTCTAGTGAACTGTTCCAAGAGTGTAATATATCCAACACATTATATAAGAATTAAGAACCTATAAAAAGCGCTTAAGGTTGTATTCAAATATATCAAATGTGAAACGTTAAGTATTTAGAAATATCTAAAATATATTGAATTAGAGTAAAACTCCTTATACTGTAGTGCTGCCAGAAGCTTAAGCCACTCATACAAACATGCATATGGTACTATATATACTATATATAAGTTATAACATATAGCGATTAATACAAATTACAAAACATTATCCATAAAACCATTACAGTTAAACAAAAAATTATAAATATTACTATGAATGAATATATGTAAAGTCAAAAATAAAAAATAAAAAACACAGTATTCAAAATAATAATCAACAACTATGAAATATGAACAGTACTTAGATTTTACTCTTGTTAATACATTGAAAAAGTATGATAATTTTCATTTCTAGTTGATTGACTTGATTAAGAGTAGGACTTCCACCATTTATGATTTAAATTTTAAAGAAACAAGTCTATTAACAGTATCATTTCTATAATCATTGATACCTTTAATTCAAGCTTTTAAGGTGGTATTTTATGATATATTTCCCTTTTTGTTAAATATACATATGCATGCATATATGCATATACTCAGAACTTCATATCTTACCCAAAGGGGTAATTTATTTAATACACAGCTAGTTATACGCATGCTACCAAATTCTATATAAATAGGCCCTCATTTCCTCTCATTTTCTTTCTCCCTTTTTTTCGTTACTTATCAGGGTACAGTTCCTTATAGGGTATTAATATCTTTTGAGATTTCTCGTGTTGTGTTTTCAGGTTAATATGCTAATGATGAAATATAATCAACTATGTATAGTTCAACTAGAGATGAAGACTATCATATTTTGTCAATGTATTAGCAAGAGTAAAATCTGAGTTTTGAACTTCTGGTGATCTTCAATTTTTTTCATAGTTGTTGATTATTTTCTGAAAGCTATTTATTCTTTTATTTATCCAAAAGAAGAAAATATTTTTTTATTCTTACTTTACATAATACTCACAGCAATACAGTATTTATAACTTTTCTTTTTTTTATTTTTATTTTATCTAGATCCTTAATGCTTTTTTCTATCTAGATCTTTGGGTTGGCAAGAAATAAAATCACTCATTTTATAATTACTTTGAGCTCTACTTCATATTTTATGATTGCTTTAAAATAGTTCTTAATATTCCGTCAATTCTAGATGATCCACTAGTCTATGTAAAATAATATTTAATGCTCTTAGCGCCAAAAACACCTACCACTCTATGAGTATTAGTAATCTCAACTACTCTTTACAATGAAGTACAGCAACAATCATATCAGGGATTATTCATTAGGTCAAATAAATGAACTTGTGTGTATCTCACAGGCAGGCTTGATTGATAAATATAAATATTATGGATTTATTGAATCACAAAATTTTCTTTTGTGTTTTCCAAATCTTAAAGTCCTGTGTTTAAAGAAATATAAATTAAAAAATAGTTTTTTACACACATTACAGTTGTTACCTGCTCTTGAAACAAAAACAAGCTTATTTATTTGAACAAATATTAATGAATAATTTTTTGATTTGATCGGAGAGTACATGTTTTTCTCTGTATTTCTTGCTCCTTTTAACATTTGAATGATAAGATCGAGTTCCGTGATATCCATTAAACATAGTACCTGGAAACGAAATTTCCGTTATGTTTGGACATAAATTCAATAATAAATCCAACTCTTTTAATAATTTAGCTGAATTTCAATCAATATTTTCCATAAAGTATTTCAAACTATGTAATTTACTTCCAATATTCTTCAAAGATCCATCATCTAACTCTTCCAACAGATTTGATAATGTAAACTTTGAGTTTGAGTCGCTTACCTTAATTGTATGAAAATCAATTGGAAAGAAAATTTGTCTAAAATAACTTGATATTGAGCTGAAACTAATTTTATCCTTTAGCTCTAAATGTTCAACTATTATCAATAGTAGTTTCCAGAGGAAGATTATTTTCACTTTTCATTGATGGTACCTATATAATGATTGAAATTGATTAAAGACTACTACTTTCTAGTAGTAGAACAATAAAGGTATTTATAATAATAGCAAATCTCAACATCTGTCTGTATATGGGAGGAAATTATGTGCCAAAAATAATCAAATTTAAATAATTATAATTACAAGGATTACGGTCCATTGAGTCCAATATAATCTGAAAATCCGTTATATTCAAGATCTCTCCTGAAGAAACACCTTCTTTATGAGTTAGTATCGTATATTGTAAATTGTTTTTTGTTGTTGTGACCTTGGGCTCATTATAATCAGACTTTAAACTACCGTAATTTGTTTTTCCACCACACTCTAGTAATTCAAGACAATTTACTACCTGAGGTGAGCTCGAGTTACATGGGAAGTATTTCCATTTTATAACAATGTGTGTAAAATGAACAATTCTAACAATTGTCATTATTTATTAACAGAACTGAAGAATGAAGAAGGGATTAAGGCCTAGGTTTAATATTATTAGGTTATATCATATTTTTAACCATATTATATCCTGAACAAAAATGTTTCTTGTATTCCAATCTACGGTACAAATTATAGATTATATATTGAGAAATATATGTCATAATGTTTACCAATAAATTCACTAAAATGCGGCTAATTTTGGCACCCGAAATTGCTCATACATAATGGCCGACATTAAGTGGTACAACTGCATAATATAAGAATAAACCTACACAAATAGTATTGCTGAGTGGTTGCTTTGTATATATATAGCCCCTTTTCTAAGTGTCACTGATCTTTCAACTTTTAAACAATTCTACAATTATGATCCTCTTAACCCCATATTATCACATATAAGTATATCTAATTTTCACCACCTTTTTAGCGGACTATCGTGATATCTACTTTTTAAAATAAATTTAATGTCTTGGTCTTTTTCCTATCTTCATTTTTCCTTCCCATTAACTCAGCTATTGAAGTATCATGAATTCGAACAGTTTTGAGATATAAATAGGATGAAATGTTACTAATGAATCTGATATTATGTGAATTAACTATTTGATATAAATATTGGTTATAATTTGGAGCTGGTTCTTTATGTTTATAACCAACTAATATATATATCAATTAATGAGTGAATTCCATTTGATTGAGAAATATTTATTTATCATTTTATCAATTCCTTTACTTGGATATCAGTACTAGTACTATAAGGATTATAAATGGTATCCTATAAATTTTGTATGCTTTCCATTCGCACATGACGATAGAGGAAATAAAGGATTTTAATAAGATTGAAATTTAATTAAAATTAATATTGTATGAGATTTAGACGGTTGCAATTGTAATTGTGATAATCACAATTGCATTACAATTTAAAACAAAATTTAAACATCTCAAGAGTTTGATCTATTAAATATATGATTACTATTTATCTAACAGTAGCATTAATAAGAGTAGAAGCTTTACATAATTCTCCATTTTTATTAATTAATTTTTTATCAGGTTTTCCATCTTCTTTATAAATAACATCCAAATCTTCAGTTGTTGTAAAATTTGGTTGAACAGTTTCAAAAATTTTCTTCTTTGGTGGTAAAATAGGTTCAGGAGTTCCATCAAAAGTTTCAAAAAAGATTTTATCACCAGCTTTTGAGTTTGAAGGAGGATTAACAAATTCAACTTTTCCATGATCTTCATCAGATGCACATAATACCATTGCACAACTTTTAACACCTCTCATATTAACAGGTTTTAAATTTGCAATTACAATGACATATCTTTGCTGCATTTCTTCTAATGGGATATATTTTACAAGACCTGAACAAACTGTTCTTGGACCTTCTGGATCACCCATATCGATTGTTGAAACGTATAATGAATCAGCATTTGGATGAGCAATTGCTTTTTGAATAAAACCAACACGGAAATCAACTAATGCTGGTGATGGAATTAATTCAACTTTTGCAGGTTGTTTTTTAGCTTTTGCTTTTGCTTTTTTCTCCTTTTTTTCTTGTCTTAATTTTTTAGCTTCTTCTTCAGAAACATGAGCTCCTTCAGCATGTTCAGGGGTCTCAGCAGCAGGAGCTTGTGGTTTTGCATGAGCAGCTTTATCACTTTTTTGTTTCTTTTCCTTCTTTGGTTTTTCCTTTTTCTGTTCATTGACATTTTCAGTAGATGTTGGTTTTTTTTCAACTTTTGGTTTGATTTCTCTTGGAATTTCTAAATCATAGTTAAATTTAATAATTTCTTTTTGAGAAGTTGTATGTTGAATAAGATCAAACCATCTAATAATATGTCTAAATTTAACCAAGAACTCACTATCACTAGTTGTTGATTCTTTAATGAATGGAAAGATTTTGGTAAAAATATCAATATCTGATTTTGATGGAGAATTAGTACCTAATAAAAAAGTACGATTTCTTAATGAATCATTAAGACCAGGGAATGTATCTGGGAAACGGGATGAAAGGGTTTCCCATTGGGATTCTTCTGCTCTTTGAAGATCAGTAAGAGGAGCGAATTTGGTGTTATTGGTTTCAATTGACATTTTGAGTTGAAAAAGAAGAAGAAGAAGAAGAAGAAGAAGAAGAAGAAAAATTTGAATGAATCATACAAATTGAAACACCCAGACATTCTTCAACTAACAAACCTCCACATTTTAATTTATTTCCATTTTTTAAATTTAAGCTTACATTTTTAAATTTTAACTATACATTTTAAATGATAACAAGTAATTTATAAGTGATAAATATGTCTTTATCATCAATATCTCCAGATCCACAATCAAACCATTCAACAAATGATTTCGAATTTGATTCTGAATCTGAATTTGTTTCTCATTCAAGTTCTCACTCTCATTTACCGAGTAATAATTTAAATATTTTAGATAATCGTCGTCGAGAGAGAGTTTTGCTACCAAAACCAACAACAACAAACAAAACAACAAATAGTAGGAATAGAGATGGAAATGGAAATGGAAATGGAGGATCAAGAAATGTTTTAAATGTTTTAGAATTAGCATCACCAATAAATCAATATTATTTAGGTAAATTATCAAATGATCAACATATTGTTTCATTTCCAGAAGTCATGAATAATATTATAAAAAGTAAAAATTCGAATTCAAATCAAATAAATTCACCATTTTCAATAGATTCAAATGATTCATCTTCATTACAATTACAAATTCCTGAAAGTCCACTTTCTCCTGCTTCACAAGCACAACAATTAAAAACTTTATTATCATTTGTTATTGGAACTGATATAAATTTAAATGATAATAATCATAAATCACATACACATCAACATCAACTATCATCATCAAATTCACATTCTCATACGCATTCTTCAAATAATGTTAATGTTGTTGATGATGAAAATTATAATTATTTATGGGGATTAAAATATAAATATCCATATGAAATTTATGAACAAGTCAATGATCCATTTAGTTATACACCTGGCTTTCATGGATTATTTGAATATTTAAAATCAAGATTTAATAGAAATTATTTAGTTGATATGGCAAAATCAATGGCACAATATAGACCAAGTTTTATAGCATGTACAAATACATTAAAAGAAGAAGATTTAATATTTATGGAACAATGTTTTCAAAGAACTTTATTAGAATATCAAAGATTTATATCAATTTCTGGTACACCAACAATAATATGGAGAAGAACTGGACAAATATCATTTGTTGGTAAAGAATTTTTAATATTAACAGGATGGAAAGAAATTAATTTATTAAATAAAATTACATTTATTGTTGAATTAATGGATGATGATTCAGTTTTAGAATATTTTAGATTATTTTCAAAAATTTCATTTGGTGATTTTAGAGGTGCAACAATGTCTGATTGTACACTATTAACACCGAATAAAGGAAAAATTAAAACAAGTTCAATTTGGACTTTAAAAAGAGATGTGTTTGGTATACCAATGATGATAATTGGAAATTTTTTACCAATATTAGATTAATCTTTATCATATTATATTTTATATTTTTATTTTATTATATTTTATTATATTAATAGTATTTCAATAGTATTTCAATAGTATATATCAATTAAAATTACTGGGCAAGAATAGCCTTAACAAATTCTAATTCAAAGTTCAAAAAATTCAAAAAGTTAGTAACAATTAAACAAGGATGCAAAAAAAAAAAAAGAATGTAAACATACCAATATAATTAACATTACCATCTTTTGAAACGTTAACACCTTTTAATAATTCATCAACTTCAGCATCTGTTAATTTTTCACCAATTGAAGTTAAAATATATCGTAATTCTCCAACACCAATAAATCCAGTTGCTTCTTTATCAAAAACTTGAAATCCACGGATATAATCTTCTGGTTGACCTAATGGTTTAAAACCATCTGGACGATTAATAATTTTAACATATGATTCAAAATCAACTATAAAAAAAAAATACATAGATTTGGTTAGATTTTGATAGTTTTGATAATTCTGATTTCGAAAATTTAAGGGGGTTTACTTACGATCACCATCAACTGTTTTTTCTAATTCATCAATTTCAGCTAATGTTGGATTTTGACCAACAGCACGTAATAAATCACCAAGTGCTTGAACAGGAACTTGTCCCGTCCCCTTTTTATCAAAAAGTGCAAAGGCGTCTTTATATGTTTTATTTGATGACTGTTCAATTTTTCATATTAATTTCTTGATCTGATCTGAATATTCCATTCCGCAATTACCATTCTTCACAAATTCAACTCTTATTTTTAATATTGAAGTAGATACTTTGTGAAAATGCATAAAATAGAACCTTTTAATAAATTTGATACATACCATTTTAATTTGTTAAGTTAAGATTTTGTTTGAAAATCAGAGAAAAAAGAGGTTTTGTTTTGGGGGTGAAGTTAAATGACACATGTAAACAAACAAGATCACGGGGACAGCACGTGCTAGAATACGGTTTGGGATGTTGGAAGGAGCATATTGGTGTGTCAGCTGGGTGAGCTATTCGCCAGTAAGCAACAACAAGAGTTCGTGCGTATTGCATTACCCGGTATTAAATACTAACATTTTTCATTTTCAACATCAACATTGAAAAAAACATTAAAATGGATTTATCACCAATTTCTAAAATCTCATCAAAATCACCACCTTGTTGTTTACAAGTCTCACCATTAAACCCAAATTTATTCATTACAGGAACATATGATTTAAATAAATCAACTGGTTTAAGAACTGGGTCGTTAGATTTATATCAAATTAATGAAGATTATAAAGAAATTAAATTATCACAATCAATTAAAGTAGATTCATCAATTTTAGATTTAAAATTTTCACCAATTAATAAATCATTAATTATATCATCAAATTCAAAAGGAAATTTGATTTTATGGAATTTAAATTATTCATCATTATCAATATCGTTAATTTCCAATATAAAATTTTTTGATGAAAATTTATTAATAACTTCATTAAATTTTAACAATGATGGTACATTGATATTAGTTACTTTAACAGATGGTACATCATCAATTTTAACAATTTCAAATACCTCATTAACTTTAAAACAGACTTTTAAAACAAAACATGAATTAGAATGTTGGATTGGTATTTTCAGTTCTATTAATAATAATAATGTGATTTTTACTGGTGGTGATGATCAATTATTAATTTCTTATGATTTAAGAACAAATGAAAAAATTTGGATAAATAAAAGAATTCATGATGCAGGTATCACATCAATTTTATCAATTGAAAAGAATAAGAATCAATTGATGACAGGTAGTTATGATGATTTTTTAAAAATCTTAGATTTAAGAATGATTGATGATAATTTACAAAGTTATAATATTCCAAAAATTTTAAATTCAAAAAATTTAGGTGGTGGAGTTTGGAAAATTATACCATCAACTAAAAATTATAATGAATTAATATGTTGTTGTATGTATAATGGAGCAACAATTTTAAAATATAATGAAAATGAAAATGAAAATGAAAATGAAAATGAAAATGATGATAAAGATGATATTTTACAAACTACTCATTATTTAAAAAAAGGTCATCAAAGTATGGTTTATGGTGCTGATTGGATACAATATAATGATAATGAATATGCTTTAACTTGTAGTTTTTATGATGAGGTTATACAATTATGGAAACCACTATGATCATTAATAATTGTTATATATTTAGTAGAATAAAATCAAAATAAAGTAAGATAGAACCAAGAATATAAAATATTTAGAAAAAGAAATGAATGAATGAATGAAATATATAATAAAATTTAATATATTTGTGATAATAATTTATAAATTTAAGACCATTCTGATTCACCAGATGCTTTAGCAAAAACATAATCACGTTCATTAATATTTGCTAAACCTTCTTTTAAACTGAATTTCCATTTACTTTTAACTCTTTGTACTTTATCATATAAACAAAGCATAATCATACCATCATTATCATCATCTTCATCGTCTCCTAATATACTATCATCATCAGAATCATCTAAATCAGAATTAATATCATCAGAATCTCCTCCTTCTTCTGCATCACCTTGATTCATTTTTTTCATTTTATTATTATTTATATTTGTTAATTGTGATTGTAATTGTTTGGAATTTAAATTTGAATTTGATCTTGGTATGATAAGTATTTCTCCATCTTTATATATAAATGAATCGGATGAACCATCAGTTTGGGTTAATCTACCACCACCAGGTAACATTAAACCAGTAGGAGGTTCTTGTTTAACACGCACAGGAGGTAATTGTATTCCATTTGGATGTTGTTGTTGTTGTTGTTGTTGTTGTTGTTGCTGCTGCTGTTGCTGTTGCTGTTGGTGATAAGAAGCATACATTCCCTGACCCGATGGCCCAACTTGACCAACAATTCTGTTTTTATCTAATGAATGATAAACATTTTGTGGAGGTAACTGTATCCCAGTAATATTATGTTGATTACTACTACTCTGTTGTTGATATAATCCACTAGTTATAGATCCAACTCCAACTCCAACTCCAGAATTATTACTATTATTTTCTTCATTTGATGTTGATTGTGGATCCCATGGAAATCTAGCAACTCCAGATGATGTCAATTTATTATGCCAAATCTTTTTTAAATCTAATAATGTTGATTCATCAATTCCATTTTCTTCAAAATCTTGTCTTGATTCATTAATTACTTCATCAATAATTTGACGATATAAATTTCCAATATCACTATTTGACATTTCTTCATATATTAATATTTGATTTTAAAGGTTTAAAATGGAAAAGTGTCAAGTGAAAATGTTTAAATAAAAAGCCGGGTAAATTGGAAAGATGAAGGGATGTTTTCGGTTGGCATGTCAATTTTATTTTATTTGATAAACAAACCTCCTTTTTTTTTTTTTTTTTTTTGATCTATTGTTTTTTTTTTCTCAAATAAACAAACTAAACTTAAATTAAAAAGAAAATGAAAATTAAAATGGAAGAAGTGGATGAAATAAATGATATTAGTATGGAGATGAAAACTCCATCACCTGAAAAACCAAACAATCAATTACTTCAAAGTGCAAAAAGATCTGTTAAAATTAAAAAAATTGAATTTAATAGTAGTGAAAGAAGGAGAAGTTTTATGCCAATTAAAAAAAATCATCATCATTTAACAAAAAGTAATGATGAATTTGAATTTGGTTCAAATGGTGGTGGATTAATTATTGGATCATCAAGAAATATTAAAAGAACTCCATTAACTGTTCCTAGAATAGGTAATAGAAACAATAGGAAATCATTTGGTTCATCACCTTCAATTTATAATGATAATAAAGGTAAAAAAGAGGTTTGTTTTGATAAAGAAAATGTTATATCTATTGAAGAAATAAAAAATGTTAATGATAATGATTTTACACCTCAGACTCCAAAACATCATACAACTGTTCCTGTTCCTGTTAGTCCTCATAGTCATTCACATAAAAGAAAAAATAGTAATAAATCAATTACGCTTATTCATACACCAAGTCCAAAATCATTAAAATTATCAAAAATTGAACAATCAAAAGTAGATGAACATGAAAATGAACATGAAAATGAAAATGAACACGAAAATGAACACGAAAATGAAAATGAAATTGAAAATGAAAATAAGAATGAGAATGAGTTAGAAATTGGAGAATCAAGTATATTAAAAACACCAGATTATAAAATGACAAAACCAAATGCAAAAAATCCACATGGAAAACATAAAAGAATGTCAAAACAATTTGAACCAATTAATTTAAATAATCAACAACCAACACCAAATGGAGAATCTGATATTTTTAAACAATCTTCTACTACAACAGTTTATCAAAAACATAATAATCATTATAATGGTGAACATGATGTAAAAATTTGTAATTCAACACCACTTTATAATTATAATGATGGACCTAGGACACCACCAACAACAACAAAGATAATTTCTCATAGACCTGCTGCAAAATCAATATCAAGAGTTGCACCACCAAAAGTTAATTTTACATCAAAATCCTCAACTTCTACATATGATGAATTAACAACAACAAATGTTCAAAATAAAAATAAAAATGAATTTGAAGAATTAGATTTAATGAGTTTATTAGATAAAAAATCATTTACAACTCCTGATTCAAAAGCAATTAAAAAACCAAATTTAAAAAGTCCGAATGGCCAACATCGTAGAATGTCAAAAGTTTTTGAAAATCAAATTCAATCACAAAATGGAAATGGGAATGGAGATTATAGTTTTGATATTGATGATGATATAATAAATCCATCACCATCACCATTATTAACAAAACAAAACATTAGTATTGATAATAGTATTGATAATGATAATTTGAAAGAATTAGAAATAAATTATAAAAATGATATAATTTATTTAAAATCAAAATTAAATGATAATATAACATCAAATTTGAAATTAAAAAAACAATTAGAAACTAAAAAAAATGATTTATTAAAAACAAATAATTTAAAATTAAAATCAATTACAAATGATTTATATTTAAATTATTTATCAAAACATGAATTAAAAATTAAAAAATTAACTGATGAATTAGAAAATAAATGGGAAAATAAAATTATATTAATTAATAAAAATATAAATGATTTAAAAATTGAAATTGACAAAATGAAAAAACAATTAGAATTTGAAAGAAAAGAAAAAAGTGATTTGGTTAGTATGTGGGATCAATTTTTAGATATGGAACAAAAAAGAAATTAAATTTTTGGTTTGAATAGTATATTAAATATTTTATATAATTGTTTATTTGTTTTGTATTAACGGAAATATATAAAGATACATGGGAACTGTGAATTATTTATTTAATTATGAATTATGATATTTATTTATTAAGAATGATATATTTGTGACAAAAAATGAAAATGATCTACTCAGCCTATATAAGTCTTTATGCATAAAAACCCAATTTGTGCCCCTTTAATTTCTTTCTTCTTCAACATCATCATGACTTCAACTATTATCGCCACTAATTTCCCATCTTCTGTAACAAAAGATCAAATCCATACTTTTTTTGAGCTTTCTGGCTCAATTGATTCCATTGATGTGGATTCAACGACTGGGAAAGCCACCGTTGTTTTTAAACATTCTGATGCTGTTGAAACTGCTTTATTGTTAAATCATGCTTTATTTGAAAATACTCCAATTTCGGTTGAAGCGGCTGGATCAATTCAAGAGTCTTCAATTCCTTCTACTTCAAGTGAATTACCACCAGCTTATGTTGATGATGGTTCTGAATATCCAATTGAGAAGAAACAACCTCCTTCATTTGAACAGTCCGTTCCTGTACCTTCTGTGTCTGAGCCATCTGTTCCTGTACCTGTTTCTGACCCATCTGTTCATGATGAACCACCAGCTGTTCCAGTTACTTCAAAACCAGTTACAACTACTACACCACCAATTGCTGCTGATGCCAAGTCACCTCAACCACCAACTTATTCTGCTTCTTCAGGCCTAGCCGGTATCTCAAACGTTGCTGTTTCAGTTGGTCAACCAGGTGCCACTGTGAAACATAGCGAAAGTCATGGAACAGGGCATGATTCAGATGATGATGTTCCACAAGAAGTAAAACCAAAAGCTGCTGTCTTAGCCCAATATTTAGCCCAAGGTTATGTCTTATCAGACATTGCAATTAAAAAAGGACTTGAAATTGATAAAAAGAAAGGATTTTCAAACAAATTTAAATCATTTATAACAAATTTAGATGATAAATATAAAATTCAAGATCAAAAAACAAATTTAACAAGAAAAGCAGAATCAACTTATCAAAATAAATATTCATCAAAATTTAATAAATATTTTGAAAGTGAAAATGGTTCAAAAGTTAAAACTTTTTATACAAATGTTGTTACTGATACAAAACAAATTCATGAAGAAGCTAAAAAAATTGCTGAAGCTAAAAAAAGAGAAAATCTAATTAAAAAACAATTAGGTAAAGGTGATGAAGTTAAATTTAGTGGTTCTGGTTCTGCTGGAATTGTTGTTCCACAACCAAAAGGTAAATTTGAATGAATAATATAATATAGCTAGTATCAGTTTATATTTATATATTTTATACTAGCAATTTATAATTTATAATTTATATTAAGATTAAATCTTTATGTTCTATACTCCACAACAAGTTAAACTATTCACATCTATATCATCACACACAATCTCAATTGTCTCGTGGAATTAATTTTTTTTTACATACCCTATCGCCAGTTAGGAGTTTAATAAAAAATGGTTTTAAAAATAACTTATTTTCCTTAGCTAGCAAAAAGAGGGAAAACTCCTCTAACGCTATATTGCACTTTTGAAGCCTATATCCAGAATTCAACACCAGATACTGATGGAAGATGCCATAAACACTAAAATCAAACAGGAGCCCAAAAATTAAAGCTTTTGCCACCACCATATGATAAGCTTGATAAAGAATACACAAGAGGATTTTCAAATAAAAAAGATGAAATGAGATAATTTTATTGAAATTTAGACATTTTGGAACCTGGACAAACAAAATTTAGGGACATGTTCTAAAGAAACGATCAATTTCCTCACTTAAATATCCAGAAACTGCTACTACAGTACTACTAAACACGCACAGACAGGCTGGCAAACAGAGCGGACAAATAGCGGAAACTAATCAGAAGTGCCATAATAAATATTAGAGTGAGATACTGGTGGTTTCTACACATGTTCATATATATTCATAGCGATATATGGTGATAGATTGTCCCATGTCTCTTCTCGAGATCCGCCATTCAGTCCTGTTATTCTCTTCCCTACGCCTTTCGTGTGATCATAGTCTGACCAGTGACCACTCTTGTTGATAAATAAAAGCACAATATAGAAAACTAATTATACAAGAACAGTTAAAATGTTAATCTAGCATATCATTCAATACTGAATCATAACGAAGACTTTCATATAATAAATCGTTGGAGTAAAAATCAGGTAGCTGTGATATATCCATTAGTTCCTCAGTTGAAAATGACCTTGGTTGATTTGTATTCTGAGTGTAGCTAAGATATAAATCCTCATTTGGAGGATTGAAAGTATTATTAATAATAATATTATCATTTTCAATCAGAATTTCATCTTCATTTTCATTTCCATTCTCCATTGGTAATGAATTCTTATTAATTATACCATTTGAAGCACCAATACTTTTTTCAACTTCATGATTAGATGGAACTGGAATATCAGGTATGTCAATCCCTGACCCATTATCGTTCTTCTTATAAATGACTTTCATTTTATTCCATACTGTATAAATATCGTTAGATTTCACTGCAATTCTTTCAGGACATCGAGGAAGCAGTTCATAATACTCTTGAAAATATTCAATTAAAGGTCTTTTTAAACAATCGGATACTTCATTTGGTAAATATGAAAAGATATTAATAGAACCAGAATTGGGTTTATTATTATTAAATATATCAGATAAGACTGTTATAGAAGAAGTATAAGGTGATGATTTATATAAATTGCACAATGTTAATTGTGATTGGAATTCTTTAGTCTGACTTCTTAATATTAATGAAATTATAAATGGAACAAGTCGATATAAATATTTCACCACTTGAGGTACTATTAAATGTCTAGCCTCCACACCCATTCCAAAATTATAATGATTATTTGATTCATTATAAGTTAAATTATAGAAACCAAGACAACAATAAAATAATAGACATGCAGAAATTTCTGCTTGTAAAAGATAATGTTGACACATCTTAGGTTCTGTTTTTAAATCACTATTTAAGAATAATAAATAGAAATTAAAATGAAGTTGTGATAATAAAACGCATTTTATTTCAAGTTGAAGTATAATGTGAGTATTTGATAGAACATTCATTTGAAAATCTTCATTATCAATCAAATCGATATTAGGGATTTGTTTATTAAGAAATGTGTTACCATTTATATTAGATGTGAAATCAATCTTTTTGTGCATTTTAAATGTTTCTGAGATACTTGGGAATCTATTCTTCAATGACTCTAGTATATTAACAATAATATTTTCAATTGATGATCTTCGTGGTTTTTCTTTTAAGTTTAGCCAAATGCAAACTCCATTACTCAAATTCTTAGTGTAATCATATAAAAAATTCAACATGCCAGCACTATTTTGAAGTTTCTTGATATTGAAAGCTACAGATGATGAATTGATATTTTTGTAAAAAGATGAATCGAGAATATGGAAATATTGTATTTGTTTTGTATCCATATAATCACTATTTAAGAGAAGAGGTCTACCCAAGTTTAAAGCTTGCAACGCATCAAACATAGCTACAATACACCATGTTTTTCTCCATTTATATTTGAAGTTTTCATCAAATATTTTCCCAGTTGGATCATAAATTTCAGGATCTCGATTAATACCCATTTCAATAGCTAAACGAACTGTTTGACCAAACAAAACAGCACTTTCATCGCCATCATCACCATCTCCGTCTTCAGGAGCGAGCATGCGATAAAATCGTAAACACAGAAAATATTGTAACAGTAGTAGACTAAAAGATTCAGTTGTTGTCGTATCAATAAATGATAAAAGATTTAGTGATAACGTACAAAACTCAGGACCAATTGAAACACTATTCTCTAATAATGGTCTAAAAAATGGATCTAAACAACTATTATTGTGTTCTTTATTATATGCAATTGGCATTGTCAAATATCCAATTCTTAATATAACCATAAAAGTTGCTAGACTGATTACCTCACTATAGCTTTCTTTAAATTGAGATTCCGAAAACCTGAACCTATACCGTGGAATTCCATTATCATCAATTATTATTGAATTAATATTCTTAAATATCGTAGTAAAGGGTTCATAATCAATGACACTCAATATACTATCATAATAAAGCCAATAATATTTGACAATAATATTGCAATGATCTACCGAAGGAATAATTTCATTTATTCGACGTAAAATCGACTGTAATTCAACTGTTGGACCATAAATAGGATCAGGCTCGACTTTCTTCTTTTTATTAGCTGATACATTATTGATATTGGTATCCGTTGATGAATAAATCTGTGTTAATATAGGATCCTTTGTTATGATACTCAATCTGCCCGTTACACCAAAATGTGCAGTATAATCTTTTTCAATATTTAAAGAATTAATTTTTTCAGTTAAACTCATTATAGGATCATAATTTTCGGGATTGTTATCATATTTTAAAATTGTTTGCTTGATATCATTCTGATTCCTTTTTTTTCTAGACCTCCTCTTTATGCGTTGTAACTCCTTTCTCTTATTCTCAATTTGATTCTTAAGTATTGCATTTTGGGCGTATAATTCCATTTCTAACGGGTTTAAATGTGTTCCCTCAACTTCTACTTCTCTTGATTTTTTGGTACGGTATATGCAAAGATGAGAGAATCCAAGCTTTTCACATTGTGAGCAGTGTGGTTTCTGTTTATCGCACTTTTTCATAAACTATTAGTACCTTAATATACCGGAAAACTATAACATAGAAACATACTTTTGTTCGCCGTCTTCTACAAATAGTACAGGCATATTGCCTTTTCGAAGGTTGGGTTGTCATGATAATTAGTAGATGAAGTAGTGATCGTCTCTGTAAGAGTCTGTAGGTATTAGCAGTCTAGGATGTCTTTATGCTCATAATAATGCTTTCTAGTTTAAATGAAACATTAATAAAGTACAGGATCTCTGCCCGCATTTGCCACCGTCGGCAAACAAATTCGGCCAAGCTTATAAACAGTCAAATGACATATCATTTTAATTATCTACACCAAATTATATTGAGTGTAAAACAGTGGACTACACGGTATGATATCTTCAGTAGCAGTACTATACAATACATAGACCACTTAACTTCGACCAGATGGTGGGCTAAATATTCTGCCGCCCTAAAAATTTCTGGCAATCGATGGACTAATGTTCGGCCATGGTAACTACTAATTATAAGTTATTCATTTCATTAATTTTTTCCCCGATGGAAATAGAAAATCGTTTATGAAAAAGCAATTCTAGTCATACATATTATCTTAAATTAATATTATTCTTTGAATTTCTATTAAAGCCCGAGTAATGGATCCGGAATATGTTTACAGTATGCGGAATTATCTTATTTAATATATGGTAGATTTTAAATAGAGAATTCAGTATGCAAAGTTGAGTGTACCTGGAGTATCCTCATAATTTTCAATTGATGTAACAAGTTACTGAAAATACACAGGAGATATGAATATGAATTGTTATAACAATATATATTATAATAGCTATAATGTATATTTATTCCCTTCTAATATATTCCCCAAGGCATCATTATATAAAACTAGGCAGTAATACTAGTTTTCTCAATTAAATCATGCCATCTTTCATGTCCACGTTCATAAATATAAACAATATTTGGTAAATCTGAATCAACAGTATCTAATTTTTCTTGACCAAAAAGAGTACTTTTGCCTTTTGCCCAATCTTTTGCAGTTATTTTAGGCCAATTTTCTGGTTTTTTATATCCTAATCTTTTTAATTTTGGTGAATCTAAAGTTTCTGGATCAATTACCGTATCTTGTTTTATAGAATTAAAATAAATAAATTGTAATCTTTTATGATGTAATTGATCTTTTGGAGATTTAGTAACTCTATGAATTGTTGATTTAAAATAACCACCAGTTAAAAATTCAAGTGTATCACCAACATTAACAACTAATGAATTTGGTACATAAGGTACATATTTCCATGTACCTGTATGAATATCTCTAATCTGTAAAGAACACATTGGTTGAGAAGTTAAAAACGTAAATGAACCAAGATCTGAATGCCCTCTTAACCAAGTATCATGGGTTTGTTTTAAATCTTTTTCATCCATTGGATGATATAACATAAGTCTTGCATAACCAGTACCAGATAATTCAGGTTTATCATTAATTGCTTCCCAAAATTTCCATAAAAAACCTTCTGGTTTTTCAAGTATAATATCGCATAAATTTGATAATTTTGGTAAAATATTATATTGAATATGATTATAAAAATCAGAATATTCATTTAAATAAGCTCTTAAAATTTCAGGATGATTTTGTTTAAATTTTAAATTTTTATGAGTTAAATATTGAAAATTAAAAAATTCAATTTGATCTCTAACACCATTTTGCATATACCAGTATTCTCTAGGTTTAAAACCTGGTGCAATATTTCCAGTTGGACCATTTTTATCTTTATGATATTTAATTTTTTCACTTTCTGGCAGTTCAAATAAGCTTTGAGCAATTGAATATAATTTTTCAAGTTTTGATTGATCAAATCCATAATTTATAATATTGAAAAAACCTTGTGTTATAATTGAAGTTTCTAATTGTTTTGCAAGTTTAATTCTTGATTCAAGACCTTCTGGACCATCAATATATTGACTTATATCAATGCTTGTAATGTCAACTGTATCAACATGTTCTTTTGTTGGTGGAACAGGGATAAAAGGTCTTATATGATATTTTTTGTCTATTTCTTCTTTATCATAAACCTCTTCGAGCGACATTTTACAAATTTATATTAAATACTGAATACTGATATATATTTAAAACGGAGGTTGGAAATAAGAAATGTTTTGTATTTATATGATTAACTGAACTGATTTTTAAGCCCAAAGATTTTCCTTTTCCTCACTTACAGTTATGTTATATGAAATATCCTGTGACTGTGATAATGTAGTATGACTGACGAGATGTGATGTGCATATTCGCAATCTTACCTGCGTATGGCGTAATATCTCTAGTGTATATATGCCGAAGCAATTGTGCAATTGATGGATCGTTAGAACAGTTTTTTCCTATAAGTGCAGACCAAGTCAACGCTACAGATACGATAATTCAATCTCGAATTCAGAATGGTTGCTGTTTGGAATTGGATTCCGCATTTACGTGAGGTTGAGGATACAGAAGAAGAGGTAGTCGTTGTTGAAACCTCTTCGGGTGCATCACGTGAAGACTCACCACACCCAAAAGACCAAATTGAAATTGATGAAAAAACTCCAGAAGTTAAAGTTGATGATCATACAGTTAGGGTTTTGGAATATAGAGATGAAGCAAATCGAAAATGGTGGAAATTCTTCGACGAATATGAATATCGTTATAATAAATCGGAAAGAAGTAAACACGATTGGTGGAGATGGTATGATAAAGGTACACCAAAAGATGAAAAGAAATTATTAATTAAAATTGATATATTGGTTGCTTTTTATGCTTTTGTTGTTTATTGGCTAAAATATATTGATCAAGTGAATTTAAATAATGCTTATGTTTCTGGTATGAAAGAAGATATTGGTATGAAAGGTGATGATTTAGTCAATACTCAAGCTGTTTATACCGTTGGTGCCGTTATATTTCAAATTCCTTTTATGTATATTTTTCCAAGATTTCCTTTACATTATGTTATACCTTCTCTTGATATATGTTGGGGGCTTTGTACTCTTGGTCTTTATAGAGTTCATAATTTAGGAAGTTTGATGACTTTAAGATTCTTTGTTGGAGTTTTTGAAGCTGCTTTTTATCCATGTGTTCATTACTTATTTGGAAGTTGGTATAAAGCTTCTGAATTAGGAAGAAGAGGTGCTATTTATTATTGGGGACAAATGTTAGGTACTATTACTGCTGGTTTATTAGCTTCTGCAACCGCTAGAACTTTGGCTGGTGTTCATGGACTTGAAGGATGGAGATGGATGTATATTTTAGACGCTATAATTACAATTCCAATTGGTATATTAGGTTTTTTCTCAATTCCTGGAACTCCAGATAGATGTTATTCTATTTGGTTAACTGATGAAGAAATTAGATTGGCAAGAAGAAGATTAAAAGCTGCAAATGTTGCACCAGCAGATCATGAAACTCCATTTTTTGATAAAAAATTATGGTGGAAGATTATAACTGGTTGGAAAATTTATGTTTTCAGTTTAATGAATATTTTTTTATGGAATAATTCGAATACTCCAACTGGTGCCTATGTTTTATGGCTTAAATCTTTAAATAGATATAATACTGCAAAATTAAATGAAATGTCTACTTTAACACCAGCTTTAGGTATTATTTGGGTTGCTATAATGTGCTTTGGTGCTGATGCTTTTAGATCAAGATTTGGGGCAATTGCATTTTCACAATTTTGGAATATAATAGGAAATATTTTATTAGCTGTTTGGAATATACCTGAAAGAGCCAAATGGTTTGCATTTTGTTTACAATATATGGGCTGGTCCCAAGCTAGTGTAACTTATGGTTGGTTTAATGATATATTAAGGCATAATGGTCAAGAAAGAGCAATTATTTGGATCTTATCTTATATGATTGGTCAATCATCAACAGCATGGATCACAATTTTAATTTTCCCAACAACGGATCAACCAAGATATATGAAGGGTTTTATAACTACTGCTTGTTTTGCACTTGCACAATTTGTTTGGGCATTTGTTCTTTTATGGTTTTATAAAAGAGAGGAAAAAAGTAATGCTTTAGAAAATGGAATTGTACTTTTTAATAGTAAAACAGATGAAAAACCACCTGAAGTTGAAGAAGTTAAACAACATATTATAGAGCATGATGCTAAACTGTAACAAATATAATCTAACTTAAAGATTTAATAATAATATATGATTAATAGACATAATTCAACATACGTTAAAAAGCAAGCTTAAGTGCTAAAACATTAAAACGCCAAAAGCCAAAAGGGTTCTCAAAAAAAAAAAAAAAAAAAACCTAATAGATCTAGATCTAGAGTTAAGAGATCATAATATTTGAAAACTCTCAAGAAGATAACATACTTATATATTTTGTAGTACTTTTCTCTTATTGAACAATTAATCAAGATTTATTTATTATAAATAGAAAACTCCATTTATCATTACTTCTTTGACGTGAACTCATATTAATCCATTGGTCGATTAAAAAGATTACTTAAATTCGGCCATTCTGATTAGAGATTATCGAACATTCTCTTTAGTACTTAGAACACGTCCGATATATAGTAATAATAATGGCCCAACTTAAGTGGAACAGTTGTAAGTAATTGCATTAAAAATATTTTTTGACCACTTTATGCAAAAAGGTACCATTAACATTAATAAAAAATGATTTATCACAATTTATGAGTTTCAACAGAAATAAATTGTTGAGTTTAGTGATCATCAATATTTATATATTATTGTCTCCCCACTTATCGTTTAAAATGAAAGGTGATTGGATGTATCTTCAGTTACTTCATAATTAACACTTCCAAATTTCTTATTTGTTCAATAATCAAATGAGTCCACAAAAATCCACAAATCATTCAGAAGTTCCCGGAACGTCAGCAAGTCATGCCAAAAGGGCCAAAGCAAAAGAAAGAACCTCGGGTAACAGAGAGGAAGATTCACATACCACTTTTTCGGACTTTACAGATTCCGCGTATGGTGGATCTTATATTTATCAAAGAGGTGAAGGATTTGTTGATGACGAGACGAGTTTAGGAGATATTGATTTTGATCAAAATATTGCTTCTTGTAAGTTTTTTCTAGTAAATTATTAAATTAATTTTTGCTTCATTTTACTAATTATGATACTTTTTTTTTTTTAATTAATTAGTTGGTACCTCATCTTCAGATAATCATATGAAAGCACAAATAGAACAGATACATTATAATAATAACAGGGTAGCTTTAAACAGTTCAATATCAACTGTTCTTGAAATATTAACAGATATTCAACAAGAAAATAAACAATTACCAATATGTTACCCAAGTTTAAATATCGATGATGCTTTAAACAGTGAAAATTCAAATAAAGCATTAAAAAGAGCTAGTACTATATCATCATCTTCAAAATCTTTTGAAAAAAGTCATGAAATTACTTCATCATCAAGTAGTAATGATATACCACGATTAGTTACCCCACAAGTTTCAAAAAATTTCAATATTTTAAATATTGATTTAAAGATGGGTGGATCAAAATCTTCTTGTTTAGTTGATGCATTAGAAAAATCATCTGTCGCTTCATTATTTGATGAAAAAATTACACAAGCTATAAGACATTTATTTTTATTACGTGAAAGAATTGAAGATACTTCATCAAAAGTTTTAGTTACTGGAGATTTAAATGCAGGAAAATCAACATTTTGTAATGCACTTTTAAGAAGAAAATTATTACCTGAAGATCAACAACCATGTACAAATGTATTTTGTGAAGTTATTGATTCAAAAGTAAATAGTGGACTTGAAGAAGTTCATGCTGTTGAAATTGGTATTAATTATGATCGATTAGATGAAAGTACTTATACAGTTTTTCAATTGAAAGAATTAGAAGATTTAGTATTACAAAGTGATATTTATTCAATTTTAAAGGTTTATGTTGATGATAAAAGATCAATTGAAAAAAGTTTATTAAGAAATGGTGTTATTGATATTGCAATTATTGATGCTCCGGGATTAAATATTGATTCATATCAAACAACTCAATTATTTTCAAGACAAGAAGAAATTGATCTAATTGTTTTTGTTGTTAGTGCTGAAAATCATTTTACATTATCTGCAAAAGAATTTATATCTGCTGCAAATTCAGAAAAATCTTTAATTTTTATCGTTGTTAATAAATTTGATAATATTAAAGATAAATCAAGATGTATGAATCAAATTATGAAACAGGTATCTAAATTATCACCTGAAACTCATAAAGATGCTTCTGAATTTGTTCATTTTGTATCTTCTGAAAATGTTTTAGAAGATGCAATACATAATGGTGGTGGTGATGATCCTGATTTTGATCCGGATCATAATAATAATAATAATAATAATAATAATGGGGATCCTGATTTTGATAGATTAGAAGAAAGCCTTCGTAGGTTTGTTTTAGAAAAAAGATCGATTTCAAAATTAGCACCGGTTAAAAAATATTTATTAAATCTTTTAAATGATTTAAATATTTTATCAAATTTAAATATTAATATTAGTAAAGAAGAAAAATTAAAAGCTAAAAATCAATTAGAATCAATTAATCCAAAAATTGAAAAAGATCAAAATGAATTAAATAAATTAACTAAAAAATTAGATAAAATTATTGATTTAACTGCTAATGATGTTTCTAAAAAATCAAGAGAAATGATTGAAAAAGCAGTTTATAATTCTGGAAAAACTGTTAAATATAATGGCTTAATTGATGCTTGGAATTATGCAGAAACTTCAAAACAAGTTATTATTAATTCAATTTCTCAAAGTGTTGAAGGTGCTAGATCTTATGCTGAAAAGAAAGCATCTACTGGTATTGATTCTATTCGTCAATTAGGTATTGATAAATATGGACAAGGACCATGGGCAAATGGATTATATCTTTTACCTGGTACAATGTTTGCTAGTAGTCAAAGTACAGAAGCTATTAAAATGAATATTGGTGTTGATATAACTGATTTTTTTAATCTTTCAACAGATACTTTATTATCTAGATTATCAGTTGATAATTCAAAACAATTAAATTCAACTGGATTAAGTCCTTATTTATCTTTAGGTACTTTAGCTTGTGGTGGTCAATTATTAAGAATAAAACCAGTTGTTTCAACAATATCTACAATTTTACCATTTATAGATTCACCTGTATTTAAAAAATCTATTGGTATTGCAGCTATTGCAGCAGGTGTTACAATAGTTGGATTAATAGTTCTTGATGTTCCAAGAGCTATTACTTATAATTTATCAAGAAAGATTAAATCAGAACTTGATTCAAAAGATTATATTAATACAAATGTTGATAGAATTGAACGTATTACAAGAAAAACTTTTCGTTATCCAAAACGTACTGTTCGTCATTTAGGTGAAACAAAATTTGAAAAAACATTAATACAAAAAAATGAATTAAAAAAAATTGTTCAAGATACTGATCATACTTATCAATATTTTATTAAATTAGGTGATAGAATATCAGAAGAAGAAGAATTAATAAGAAGTTATGATTTAGAATCTATTTCAAATAGTATCGATTAGATTAGATTATATTACATAGTATATATTTTTGTTTATTTAAGATAGGTTATTGATGATAAATAACAACTTTTTGTTTTTGTTTTTGTTTTCTCTTTTATATATTGATTTGCTATGGACTGCTTAAGCTTTTGATTTTATTTTTAGTACCTTCAAATTGTATAATGAAATGAAATCAAGTATTTAATGAATTATTTAAATTTATATGTTAAACATTATACACATAAATATCAAGAATATCTGAGGGTTGAAAACACAATAATCAATGCCTTCATCAAAAAATGATGAACTCTCTCGAATGCGTACTAACACGACAGTTCTGTGTTATTAGCTACAATGGCAACTTGTAGATTAGAGAGTTCATTTGTAGCTATGGACCAAAAACTGGATGTAAGGAATATTCTAGTCAAAAATATACCCTTGTTTAAAATAAGCCTAGAATATTGGTATGTTTTCACCCGGGGTTGAATCTCCCATACGAAATTCCTAGTAAACGGCTTATCTCACCCTCCCCACATAATCAAATACACATATCCGATGTACCTTACATAACAGGAAGTATCTAAAATTCGCATCTCACCCCCGATATTTCCATATTTCATCTCCGTATATGAATATCTAATATTAATGTTATCTTATCCATGTATATGAGGCAGATTATCAATCTGTATGGCCGATTTGTCACTCTTATTTTAACCGTTTTTGATGGTTTTGATTATTGACTTCTATGCATACATACGCAATAATACTTTTACATGTTTAAATTCGAACTGTTATTTAGAGATAGACGTTCATACTTTGAAATTGGGTTCTAGAAAGATATATGCCTATATAATCCTACATCATTCAAACAAATTTATATGCGGTGAGTGCGACATCATATGTTATATAATCTCTATCCTACCCGATATATTATAATCGATATTATATTCCAATTCAGATATCCTCTTATCAACATAATTTATTACGCCAGATCTCACCAGATCCGAGATATGTCGTTTCCAGATCGGTCTGTTAAGTTATAAAACTAATTATTACTATAAGTTTGATTGAAGGATATCTTTGAAACCAGTAACTATTATCCATATCCATAAATATTATGACTGATAATTTACCTACAAGTTTCACAACCAACTGAAATTTCATATTGTTTTGGCATGTTGATTATAATTATAATCGTTATTAAGCTTAATTAAGATTGATATCAACTTAAGTAGATAAGGTCTCTATTTTAAGATTCATATTTAGATATATTAACTTCGAATTCCCTACAAGAAACGGTATGAAATAAGACGATATCATAATTTATCAAACTCATTTACGAAAGGCCGTTTATATATTAATACTCTAGAATCAATACCTATTCAAGGGTCTAATACAATAAAAAACAAATGAGTGAATCCAAAGTTAATTCAGATACTAAAGAAATAGACAGAGATGATATTACAATTGAGCAAAACAAAGATATAACTATTGGTACCATTCAACAAGTCCAAACGAATGATAATGATCTCGAATTAAATAAAAACATAAGTATTATTGATAATGTAGATATAAATGAACTAAACCATCATGATATATCATTATCAAATAAAATGTTTCTTATTAATAATGCAATTGATGAAATTGGTTTTACAGGTTATCAATTAAAAATGTTTTTTTTAAATGGTATGGGTTATGCAGTTGATTCTTTATTAACAATGATTCAAAGTTCTGTTTTAATGCAAGTACAATATCAATTTGGAGTATATTTCCCAGCATCTTCAGTAGCATTATATGCTGGTTTATTAGTTGGTGCATTGCTTTGGGGAATTTCAGCTGATATAATTGGAAGAAAATTTGCTTTTAATTCATCTTTATTTGTATCTGCCATTTTTGGTATAATTGCTGGTGCAATGCCAACTCATGGAAGTTATTGTTTAATGGTTGCACTGAGTGCTGCTGGATCTGGGGGAAATTTAGTATTGGATACAACTGTTTTCTTGGAATATTTACCACATAGGTATCAATGGTTGATGACATTTTTTGCATGCTGGTGGGGTGTAGGTCAAATTGTTGCAGTTTTAGTCGCTTGGCCCTTTATGGTAAACTTTTCTTGTACTTCATATGATGATTGTCCAGCATCTTCTAATAATGGATGGAGATATACTTGGTATACTGAAAGCGCCCTTGTTATGGTTATAGCTATTGCACGAGTGACAATCATTAGGTTAAAAGAAACTCCTAAATTCTTACTTGTCCATGGGAGAGATGAAGAATGTGTTAATAATTTACAATCAATAGCCAAGAAATATGGAAGAACATGTTCTTTAACTTTAGAACAATTAAATGAATGTGGCGATATAAAAGGTATGGATAGTGTTAATAAAAGAGATCTAATGTCATTGTTAAAAAATATCAAAATCCAGGTATCTTTATTATTCAAGGGGAAAAATGTTGCTTTATCAACTTCATTAATATTTCTTTCTTGGGCTTTAATTGGTATTGCATATCCTTTATATTCAGATTATTTACCACAATACTTATCATCAAGAGGTGCCGATACTGGAGATGGATCTTTAAACACAACATTCAAAAACTATGCAATAACGAATTTTGTTACCATTTTTGGACCAATGATTGCAACCGGTTTCATTTTTGTTCCTTACAGAAAAGGAAAAGTGTTGGGAAGAAGAGGTTCAATGACGATTGGTGCTTTCATCACAATGATATTTCTGTTCGCATATACCGCTGTTAAAACACAACCACAAAATGTAGGTTTTACCTCTGCTGTGTATGTTGCTTTATATTGGTATTATGGAATATTATATGCTTTTACACCTGAAGTATTACCATCTGCAGCTCGAGGAACAGGAAATGGAATAGCTGTTTCGATGATGAGATTAATGGGGTGCATAACTCCAGTGATAGCATATTTCTCTGGTACATTTACAGCTGCTCCAATTTATGTTTGTGCAGCTGTTGTTGGTTCTATGGGAATAATTTCATTATTTTTTCCATTTGAGCCAACAGGAAAAAGAGTTGTTTAAATATATGATTATATGGAAGTTTTTTGAGTAATACGAATATATTTTGTTTAGTTATTGTTTATAGTTATGATTCCAGGTTGTTGTACTGTAAAGGGTATCATAATGCTGCTCTTAAAGTTCAGAATGCCTGTTTCTCCCTGTTACGCCAAAAAGCCAATCGGACTGTTCTTAGAGTGGTTTTATATTCGACAACTCTACAAGGCCTTAAACTGTTCTTCAAATAGTGATTGTTGGTATTTTTAACGGTATAAATGGCTGCTATTACAAGTCATGGAGTTAATTGAGTCTTAATGATATTAATAGTTTGAAAGGGACTCAAATAGTAGTTCATGATGCGAATTCTAATGTACAGATCCATGAATTATTGTTAGCTACATCTGAAGATTTAAATGGTTTATAAATATAATTATATTTAAAATCAATTATGTTCCATATGAATATATAATATTTAAGTTATAACTAAATCACTTTCTGTTTTAAGAAAAATCTCTTTAAATGATTCAATTGCCAAATACAAGTTCCAATTAAAACCGAAATTTGAAAAATACAATATTTTATAACTTTAATATTTGTACTTTCACTTTGAAGAACAAATTCACCTTCTCTAATTCTTAATAAATCTTGTTCAATTTTTAATTCTTCAATTTTTAATTTTAATTTTAAAATTTTATCAAATATTTTTTTTTTACCAGATTCATAATGTGTATCAATATCAGATTGAGTTGCTAATTTAATATCAATAAACATTCTATTTCTAACTGATGATATCCAACCTTGTGATAAAGGAATAAAACAGATTCGATGTGATCCTGAATCAAGAGCAGTGAAAGTAAAATCACCTTCTGCTGGTCCTCTTTGGTTAACAACTTGATGATATCTATCAAATGCTTCCTAAAATCATATCAACAAAAAGAGAAAAAAATAATTAGAAATTGATAAAAATACTAATAATTCATAATTGTTTCTTACCTCCACGGTCATCAAGACACCATTATAAGATTTTGGAGGTTGAAAGATTTTCTCTTTTGCATCCCACCCTTCAATTAAGTATTTTCCTATGATATATTGTTAAAATAAACATGAAAAAGAAAATGAGAATGAAATTGATACCTGATGCGTACCGACAACAACAGTCCCTTCATATAATTCCTTATTAAAACATCTAGTAGCAGATGGTTCAATATAAAAGTAAATAGCATTGACAGATTGTGATAAAAACAAAAACCAAATCAAACAATTAATATTAATACTGATCCCCATTTTCTGTTTCTCAGATATGTTCAAAAGAAGATGTGGCTTCTGCATGCATGAAGCAAGTTAACAAACTCGTCGATTCAAGGATTGCGTCACGTGCTGTGTTGCTGAAAATGAAAACAAAAAAGCACAAAAACAAAACATCTGAAAAACAAATGAAATGAATTTATCATTATTAGATCCATTTGCAGTTGCACAAGAATATCCCGACACTTTAACACAAACATTATCATTTGGTCAATCAGTTGTTATTGAATTTAATAGAAAAGGTGATTATTTAGCATCTGGTTGTATAGATGGAACAATAGTAATATTTGATATGGACACAAATGGTGTTATATTGGTATTAAAAGGCCATACATTACCAATACAAAGTATAAGTTGGTCAAGAAGTGGTAGATTTATATTAAGCTCATCAAGAGATTGGAAATGTATATTTTGGGATTTATTGAGTGGTAATAAATTAAAAGAAATTAAATTTGAAAGTGCAATTTATTCTGCTTATTTACATCCTTTTAATGATTATCAATTTGTTGCAAGTATTTATGATGATGAACCAATTTGGATTGATATAAATTTAAATGATAATAATGATGAACCAATTAAAATAATACTTCCAACTTTACCTTTACAACAACAACAAAATGGACAAAATGGAAATAGTAATGGTAATGGAAATAATAATGATGATGATAATTTTGAAGATATAAAAAAAGGTAAAAAGAAAAATGTAAAACAAGCAACATTAGTTGCAATTTTTAATCATGATGGCTCGTATATTTTTACAGGAACAAGTAAAGGATGGTTTAATATTATAAATTCAATTACAAAAAAAACTGTTTATTCAGAAAGAATAACATCGTCATCAATTCGTGAAATAATTGTAAATGGAACAGGTGATAAAATTGCAACAAATTCAACAGATAGAATTATTAGACAATATAAAACTCCACAGCATATCGAAGATGAAGAAGAAGGAATTGATGAATGGGAATTTGAATTAGAACATAAGTTTCATGATGTTGTCAATAGATTACAATGGAATACAATTGGTTTTAACCATAGTGGTGAATATCTTATGGCTTCAACTTATGATTCAGGTCATGATATTTATTTATGGGAAACAGGAATGGGATCATTAATGAAAATTTTAGAAGGTCCAAAAGAAGAATTAGTTGATGTTGCTTGGCATCCAAAAAAAGCAATGGCTGCAGCTACAGGTTTAGATAGTGGTACTGTTTATATTTGGTCAGTAATTGTTCCACAAAAATGGAGTGCATTAGCTCCAGATTTTGTTGAAATCGAAGAAAATATTGAATATGAAGAAAAAGAAGATGAATTTGATATTGTTGCTGGTGAAGAAATGAATCAAAGAGAATTAGACCATGAAGATGAATTTGTTGATATTTTAACAATAGAACGAAATAAAGATGAAAATAATAATAATACAAATCATTATCGAAATATATCATTAATAGAAAAATCATTTGTTATACCTGCTAGACTTGATGAACCAGAAGTTGATCCTCCAGAAATAGAAGACTAAATATATGTATAATTTTGAATAATCATGTATATATTTAAATTGTCATAATTTAATAAAAGATATATTATGGTAGATCTAGAATGAGAAGCAAATTTCATTAGAGCTAATTTTTTATCATCGGAGACTAGCTTGATTCGTAACATGACTAGTTGTTTGGTATATACCAGAACCATTGTATGATAATTTGTAACGTAAAAATTTCGAGTAACACAATAGAGTTTCCAGTTAACCTCGGCCATTAAAAAAGATCATCCAGCTAGCGGATTAAATAATTTGACCACTTCAACTGTCAAAGTCACCTTTACTAGCATGAATTCTTACGATATACGGTAAACACCTGTTAATTGGTACTGCTACCCTGTTTGGTCATCGATATACGCATATATCAAACCTCAGTGGTTTAAAATCAAACATAAACCGAAATGAAAAATAATCTTTTTATCCAAAAATTCAACAAATTTAAATATTGATTATAAAAATACAAATACAAACACATTGATTCAATTGATTAAAATTAGCAAACATACAAAATTTTAAATAAAATAAAATTCATGTAAATTTTAAATAATTTTTGTGTGTATATAAAATTCTGCCTGTCGAGTCTAGGTGTACGGATGAAAAATATTATCACTCTTTTGCCACTCTCTTTTGCCAATGTCTGACTTAATAACAGATAAATTAAATAACTATAAGAAAGTTGTTTTGGAACATCGTTCTAACAGTCATGACTTGCTCTTTGAAAGTGAGGATCTTCTAGCTGGGTTTGGAGATTTTAATGATGCACAATTTTTAGATGTCCTCTATGAGCAGGTTTCTACCATTTTTCATTGGTTTGAAAACGAAGGTGATCCTGAACTATCGGCTTTATTTTTGGTGAATATTCCTACTACCGGTCTTTTTGCTGCTCAAGACCCAAGCACAAACACAGGCCCAAGCATAACCACAACCACAGGTACAGGTACAGGTACAYATTCAAAAAAGAGTAGGAGGCCAGCAGCGACGAGAAATACAGCATCCTCTATAATACATGCTATCAAAATTAATCAAAATTTGATCCACTGTGATCTTAAYTTTAAAGAAGAGTTGGAATGGTTACAAACAAAGTGTTTAAAAGCAGATACGGAAGAGCTAAATTTTAATATTCGTACAATCTTAAAGACACCAATAACGCACGTTAGTCACATCAACGAATCTGCTGTTAAAACCCTCCTGCTCTTGAAAATATTTACTCCAGCCCAAAATATAATTAAGTTGTTATATGAAAGAAAGTTAGGGTTACAAATTTTATCCGAAACCGGATCAACATCTAAAGAAAGTGGTATTTCAAATATGAATCTAGTTCCAGATTTTATCGTGCAACTCGATTCCAATATCCTTATAACYATAGAACTAAAAAAACCAAATATTATCGTGGACATAGAAAATCCCATTGATGACAATTTCAACAATATTTTAACTCAATCTGTTCACCAGTGTCTTCTTTTTAAAACTCCTTTTGGATGCCTTTCTGATTCTAATCACACCATTTTATATCAAATAGATATTGATATATATAAAGATATTAACGTTAAAGATTTTCCAACAAGATTTGATAATAAAAACAAAAGTTTTAAAACATTACCAATCAAATATGT